>JAUZNJ010041284.1:0-62163 GCA_034780135.1 Jordanella pulchra | reverse complement strand
TATGTAGATGTTTTAAAACTGCAAGAAATAGCAATATTATTACTCTTAATCAAGGTCATCTCTGCCACTTTTACAACTCATTCTTCTAAAAAGGGATCTTAGGTAAAGCTTAGCCAAATGGAGCTGATTTATTTCAGTAACAACTGGGAACTGAGGGAGCTTTAGTGGCAGAACCATCAGCCTTCTGCTCTTATACATATATTTCCTCAAAATACTAAGTAAAACGATAGCCATTTTTCAGGTCATCATTGCTCTGTATTCTTAGAAAATTATAACTTTAAAAACTGAAACTGTTCATTTTCCTGGTTGGAACTGACAATAGTGTAATCACAATCACTGACAAACTTCATTGTTCTGGCAGCTCAGCATTAGAGACTAAAACGCTCCCAGAATCAGTTGAATATACTTAAATGGACAAGTACAGCAAATTCTAGGCTTTTTGAGAAAGAAGAAAGCAAAAGCTCATCAAGCAGATCCTTAAAGGAAGTGAAAGGATGACTACGAAAGCCTGTTGTGTTTCACAGTTTCCTTTGAATATCAAAGAGTCCTTTGTGCCTCAAAAGTCTTCCAGTGTGGACTTTAAAGGGGCACTTTAAAAGGGCAATTTCCCCAGTAAGAAGTTGAACCAGTGATGAAGGAAGAAAAAAAAGGACTGAAAAGTTTCTGATCCCGCCTTCACATTTTTTGTTTAGTCTAGAGTAATACACATAGATGAGTATAAAAAGATAACTTTTCGGTTTAAAAATTTTATTTTAATAAAATCCATCTGATGGCTGGAAATATATGCATTTTAGATCATTTTAAACACCAATACTGGATAAAATGTCCCATGTTGTATAAGAAACTGGTCCAGAGCACATGTGGATTTGGAGAATAAGACCAGGGTCCATTTTTGGAAAGATGGGCTGTAGAGAAGGCTCTAAATTGTAGGAATAACACAGCTTACACTTTATAGCAAAGTTTACTCAAGAATGTTGGAGATAGAGCTCCAGTCAACTGCTACACCAACACTAAATAACTTTTCAACCTTCATAAAAATGTTTTCAAAACCTTTGTGATTATACTTTGACTTACAACAAGTTAAATGACACCGCTTTCATGGCCCAAGGAGGGCTGTATCGCTTTCACATTAAACAACGACAAATGTGCCGACTGCTTTATGACATATGTCACTTCCCCCTTCCTCATTCATTATAAAGACAGAAGTCGATGCGACTAAATTTCCCTGACAGACTGTATTTTTTTGCAGTTAGTGCAGGTATGATATTCAGATGCACCTTCTTACTGGGATCTATATGTGTGTTTACTGCTTTATTATCAAACATGACATTATTTATCTGTTTCAAGGCTCTAAAATCGTCAGCATATCAGCCACTAATAAGTTAGGGTAGGTGGGGGTATGGCAATGCAGGAATAAGGTACAAAAGCATAAGTTAAATGTTTCTGATTTTCAACATCGTTATATGACATTGTTTCGCCACAGTTAGGTTCATTATCTCATTCATTATTCTCATCTCTATTCATCTTTCGCACAGCCACTGGAAACAGAAATTTACTTAAATCCATCTGCAGATGTAATTCAATTCAATTCAGTTATATTTTATTAATCCCCGAAGGGAAATTCAGTTTCAGGATTTTACCACGCTATGTGGCTTTCCTCATGGGAAATGCGGTCTTACTTCAGGAAAATGGTACAGCTTTAGTCCACTGGGGGGAGAGAAAATTAGCCAAAACTGAGTAAAAAGTTATTTAATACTTCTTTGAACTGAGTATCAGAAAACATCAGTACGGTTTTGTCTTGGCTTTGAAACCATCCATCCATCCATCCATCCATCCATCCATCCATCCATCTTCTCCAGCTTCATCCGTCAGGGTCACAGTTGGGTCGGTGCCTATCTCCGGCAGACTATGGGCGTAAGGTGGGATACACCCAGGACAGGATGCCGGTCTGTCGCAGGGCAACACATAGACATGCACGGGAAGAACATGCAAACTCCATGCAGAAAGACCCCAGGCCGGGACCGAATCTAAAACCTTGCTGTAAGGCAACAGCGCCAACCACTGCCCCACCGTGCAGCCCTGGCTTTGAAACAGTGTACCAAATTTTTAACTATGATCATTTGTTGACATGTGTCCAGCATGTGTGTTTCTTTTCGGATAGGTATTACCACAGAAGCATGGGGACCCATGACGCCTTTTTATCGAAAATCTGACCTCTTTATAGCCAAGCCAAAGCCTGTTTGCCACTCAATGAAACTTGTTGAAAGAGAAGTTATGTTTCCTTTTGATGATAATAGTTTGATGGGTTTTCCAAGCACAGATTTGCCTGCTAATATCTGAATTCTCTAAATGAAGAGAATTTATCATCACCGGGTAGGGCAAAACAGCCTCCTTAATGTATCCATAGAGTTCTGTGTGCTGAAAGATGTTGTACAGGTAACCAAATTCTCTTATCCTACAACATTTGTTGGTAGTTAACACAAAATGCAGGAAATAGTAGGGACAAATCCGTTTGTACAGGATTTGAAATCAGCTGGTACAAAAAGGAAAACAACAGGGACCAGCATGTTCTCTCCTGGGGGAGTCCTTGCGTGCTGAATGAAAATACTAGTTCGACCTTTTAATAGTCACACCAGCCTGCATGCATGCATCTCTTACCCTCCTGCACATCAGGTGTCCATGTAGAGCCAGAGGACATAGAGAGTACACACACGCACATGCACACACATGTTTTGCTGCACGCTAAGGGAAACTGTGGGTGGGGGGCTTCTTTCATTTGTCAACAGGATGAAGAGCAGGGATGAGAGAAGCTGGAGCATTTACTCTCTTCTGGTCTGGCTCAGGGATTTCCTCTACTGTACATAGAAGGGAAACAGAATTATATAAATAGATTTTTACCTTCCATTTCCTCCTTAAAATGCTGCTATGGTCTCAGCAGAGAATGTTTGGAGGGAAAATGATAAAGACTGGGTTTGCATTGAATTTATTCTGTTCTGTGTGTGTTTTCTTTCATCTGTGTGGATCCTGCTTGAGTGTATTTTCCCTCTCACCTTCCACAGGGCAGCAATAACATTAACAAAGCATCTTGATGCTATGTAATTTGTTGATACAGGGCTTCTTTGTGCGTCTGATGCCCGTTTGTAGCAGAATTATGAATTAAATTTAATAATTCTAGCATTTGGAAGGGTGTATACCTGCTCACACTTTTGCTTTAGACTTTTCCGTTGGCCTGGATGATTGAGAGGCTTAAACTCATTGTGATTTCTCCACCTCTCCCCACTGTGGTGTCTCCAGGATGGAAAGGGGCCAACCTGTCTGCCCACCAAACAAGCTACTGCTGGAAGAGTGCCTGTCTGCTGAGCAGGTGCCCACCCCTGAGCTCATCCAGGGCTACGTCAAGAAGGTAGGGCCACTTTACAAATGCCAAGCTGAAGGTTTTGTCAGATTGTATTCAGCTAGAGAGTGGGATGTAGGAAAAAACGATAATGGAGATAGTGGTGGTGGTGGTGGTGGCGATGGGGGGTAAAAAGGCTTATCTCATAAACAGGGGAATTTAAAAGACTGTTCACTCGGGTGAATAAGATACCATAAAGTCAAAATATGCAGAAAAAAATGTATCAGCAGGGAAACACAGCAAGAAAAAGCAGCAGTGTTTTTTCTCAATGAAAACCTAAAAGATATCTGATGGAATTAATACGATTATATAAACCAACACAAAATCCGTACATTATTTTTGATAAAGTAAAATACATTGAGATTAGTTTTATATTTACTTACATTAGTTTTATCTGTTTCATGGCTTTAAACTCATCAGCATATCATTTACTGACGAGTCGGGTGAGATGGGGGTACAGCAGTGCAGGACCTCATCACTATTCATCTTCCTCACAGCCACTGGAAACAGAACTGTGGTTCAATCCAACTGCAGGTGACTGAGAGATCAGGATATTACCTTACCTGTAGTTATCTGTGTGTATTTTTGTAGTCCATGAAACATAACAAGCTGTCGAAGAAACTTTCCACTCAGCGATTTCTGCTGGTTTTGGAGGTGTTTTTTTTATTTTTATTTTCTAGTCTGATCATTGACTTGGACACTATAGCAATTTACTGAGTTATTACTGTGTTTTTGGTAAATTTCTCTAGTTAAAAAAACAGCTTTAAAAAGCTTGTTTAATGTTTAGATTAATATTGAAAATTGGAAATGTTCCTTTCTGTTTAGTTTTTCTCCATACATAGAACGGTAATAAGTTTGCACTCTTAATGCCCTTGGATCTATTGGATTTTCAGGCCTCTTCACCTTTTTTATTCATGTTTTTTAACAATCATGTATCCTTTACAAAAAAACTAAATTTGCTCCCAGAAGATGAGCTTGCCTGTGAACACTTGGGGTTAACCTGCCAGAGTACCAGCATTATCTTAAAAGAATGACAATATAATGATTATTTTATGTAATTACCACTTTAACCACAACACAACATGGGGGAGGTGGAAACATGTGGGTACTTTGGGAGATGTCAGTAATAAATAAAAGGGAAATTCTGAAGGCTTTGATTTTGTTGCCAATCTGGCTAAATGCAAACCCCCTACTTTTCTCTTAGAATACCCATCAGCCAAGAAAAAAACGGTAAATAACTGTTTTCATCATGCCAATACTCCAGTAGTTTAGCTGTGAATCTATCAGATTAGGGTGTAATTCACAGCCGTTTATGCGTGATTACAAGCAGAGGGAGCAGTGGGAAGCATTATAAAAAGTTTTTAAAAACAAAGAGTTCAAATGAGAAAAAAAGAAAACACAATGAACACAGATTTGTTTTCCTAAACTTACTTGATAGATTTTCCAAAACTTTGAACTTTCCCGGGGGTAAGTCAGATAGTATTTAACTCGTTATTTCTGGTCTGATTTGATTCCATTGCACCAGTTCTAGTATCAGACAGTTTGATAAAAACCAAGAGATTTTTTTTACCATAAAGTCAAAGGAGCTTTACAAAAATGAGAAAATACAACCCCCCCACATTTTTTCTCATTTGTATGCTTACATGTGTATTTTTTTCACTGCAAATCTGTGAAAATTGTATATGTAGTTATCTATTTGATTATAACATACTGTATTTGCTTAACTTGAGCCTATCACAGTAAGATAATTATACATGGAGTAATTTAATTACCCATAACCCCTTAACATTCTCATAAACAATTCAACTAAACTTTGCTAATGACTATTAGAGTATAAATCATGAAGAATTAGTATTCACCTGCTTTTATTCCATAGAAATGTTTTTGGGTGTTAATGAATGGAGCTTTGGAGCAGTTTTTTTTAAATTAAAAACTAAACCATAAGGAATGTTAAAATACTTAAGTTCCTTTAAGATTAGAAGACAACATTGGCTTAAAAATCTTTTAAAAAGGCTTTAAAATCTTATGTACAACATGAGATTATAATGCAGTAAAAGGATTTTCTTCAGAGAGATAATAAGTTATCTGATCAGGAAACATTATGTTTTTTGTTCTTAAAACCTTTAATTTCCATTGTATAGTAAAAAACCCCAGAGATCTGCTAACTCGTGTTAGTTTGTAATCTAATGTATTTCTCATCTCTAACCACGAGCAGTTCTAGACAAGGGCCAACGAGGGCCTATGCCCCTATAGAACTGGTCCGGACCTGTTATGTCCCTTGTACCTAAGATAAAATACTAAAAAAAAATGATATGCACTGTCACAGACACTGCAGCCGAATTAGTCCCATGCACATTTTTCTTTTATCTTTACCTTTTAGAGTTCTGTTTAACTAGGAATTTATCAGTTTTACTCACATTCAAATTCTGAATGGATTAAAACTAAGTCAATTCATGAATCATTGATGTACATTGACATAATCATTTTTGTCCGTTTTGTTTTTTCTATCGTAAGGGATTTAATTTAATTTTAGGTAAAGTAAAAATTGGACATATTAAACCAGAAAACAAATTTTCAATTGGAACAAGATAACATTTTTCTTTACCTACATGACAAAGACATTTCACTTATTTCAGTTCAGAGCTGCAAGTGGTTCTTTGAACCACTTACAGTAATATATGAAATGATTAACTATTGCCCTGTTTTTAGTTTAATGTTTGTTTTTCTCTGCGCTTCATTAAGAAAAAAAAAAAAGGACCCACTTGAGCCCCCCTGGTGAAATTGGTCTAGAACCACCAGTGTCTTCAGTTTGGAACATAAACAAAATAAAATCCCACAAAAGGATCTTTCAGTTACAGGGAAGCTCTTTGATGACATGACTTTCACTGTTATGCTTTAACCTTGTTTTTTTTTTGACACAATTATTACTATTACTATAACAGCTTTAATCTTTTTGTTTTGTGTGTTTTTCAGTCAAGATTCAGTGAGAATTTATCTAACTATAAAACATCAGTATTCCAATGCTGCATGATTCTTCCAAACCCCTGAATTTCTCAAAAGAAAGTTATGCGAGTGAAATTACAGCCTTTTTCTTTGCTTTTAAGCTGACAGATTTCCTCCTTCTTGTGTTGTAGTTGGTCGGGGGGTGGGGATGGGGTCATGTGGCAAAGTTCAACAGTCCAAAACTTTAAACTGTGATGGCAGCTTCAAGGACAAAGACCTCCATACATGGGTTCCTCCACTACCGCACCCAAAGTTTTTGGAAGTTTGACTGCTTTTTACCCCTCATTTTGCTGTCATCTTAGCTGACCATGACAGCAGTGTACTTCAAAATTGTTTAGAGCAAAAGATGAGATGCCAAACTGAAAGGAACAGCAGAACTATATTTAACAAAAAAAGACTGTCCTTGTCGGCACACGGTACCAGCTGCAGGGAAAAATAGCGATGGAATGTGTCAACACTTGCTGTTGCAGGAAATTAAAACTTTTCATTAGCCTCTTGAAAAACTTATGATTTACTGTTGGTATTTTTCAAGCATGTGGAGGTAGATCCAATTATTGACACCACAAATGTAATCAAAAAGTGACATTTCTGTGCCTTGTTCAGAGATTATGGCAGAAAAGACCATGAGATGTCCACTATAAGGGATAAGGAGTGCTGTGTGAGCTTGATGTAGTAAAAAAATAAAGTAGAGTAAAATGGTTTGACTTAACATGGATATGTACGAGGTTGAAATGGTTCTTTTCTTAAGTTTGCCCGGGAATCGACATCAGAGATATGTTGAACAGAATAAAATAAACCACTACAACAGTTTTTCAGCAGTATTTTTGTGTTAGTAAGGCTCTTAAGCATAGTAAAGTTTTTAAGATATCTTTATGTATCTGAGCTCATCATTGTGAATTAAACTGATGGAAAACCTTTGTTTTTTTACTCTAGATGAGATAAAGTAAGACACAGATTCTTAATCTCCTTTCAGTGATTTAATAATGAATTCGCCGTTTAGCAGCTGTTTCGTCATTGATCACACTGCTTCAAAAAGCCAGTATGAAATTTATTTGGATGATATGATATGAGGTATACTATGTTCTTTTCCCTTTGGCTTCGTTATGTCATTATAGTTTAGTCCTCCTACCTTGGTTCTGTATATTACAAAGCAGGATCTTAAACGCTTCTCTCATGAACCTTTACATACATTTTGTCCTTCGATTAGTCATGCAACCACAGTCCTGTAGGACCTCATTACTGTTTGTTATCATTTTAATCTTCTGAGCTGCAGGAGGAACAGGAAGCCTTGCTAGAAATCTATTAAAAAGGAAGTGGACATGGATGAGTGGCTGAGGATTGAGGAACAAAGAGGCTTTTCCTCTCTGCTCCCTCTCCTGAATTCTTTATTTTTCTTTCTTACCAACATATTTTCATTCTTCCTCTCATTTTCTTTTTTTATCCTCCTTACTGTCACAGTCTTTGTCATTATCATTTCGGCTTCTTTTTCTGTCATCTCTGCCTTCTTTGTCTCTCTCTGGGGTTTTCATCCTGACCTTCAGACACCTCCTCCCAGGCTGCTTTAATAACTTACGGGGAAATAGGAAATGTGGTCTCAAGTCAAAATTGAAATGGGTTTTTCACCACAGGTTGTTGATATTCCGGTGGCAGTACACGGTAAGCTACTTCCAGAATATTTTTCATCAAAATTATGCCCTGCATCACTTTGGTTAATGAAGAGAAATGATGCAGTAGCAACCTCAAAACCTCATTTTTGTGACCTAAAGATGGGCCTTTGAGCCAGTAAAACCTCTCTGTTCATTTAGAATAAGAGGCCCAGAAAAATGCAAATTAATCATTTTACCCTTCATTTGTTTTCCTACCCACGGGACTCCATTTCAACCAAATCATTATTACCTGGGATTTTGATCCCGTTAGCTTTCGTTAAGCTTTTTTCAGACTCATTTCAAATATAAAACCATTCCTAATCATAACTTTTATCAACCTTAATCCTTAAACCGTATCTATTATGGTCTTCCTCAGACTTTCTGTCATTTTAAGAGCTTACCCAACATGAAGGAAGCCTAGTTAGATGATGGTAATAAATACAATATGCAGAGTTAGACAATCTAACATATGTGGTTACATTGTTACTGCTGCTCCATTATGAGTTTCATAATTCCTGTCATTGCATCTCCTAATAGGTGTTTCCATCCTTGAATTCATTAAGACATAATTTGTTTATGAATGCTCAGTTTGTCGAGAATTTATGTTTGTGGGTAGCTAAAGGCCATGTAAAGGGGTGAAGGGTCAACTAATGCTATAATTTACAAGTGCTAGGGGTTGGTAAAGTGTTTTTTTGATAGGAAACAAACCAACATGCTTTTATTTCATTCTCTTTTTGTTTTTATCTCTCTATATATTTTATATCTTTGTTGCCTTACTATTAGTATTTTCTTCTTAGTATTCCAAAACATTTGATTGTGTCTTATACTGTCATTCTGCTTGGATAAACATTGCTGCTCCTGTTTCCCACAAGCAATTCATCTGTTTTATTAAATTCCCTTCATTATATCAAACTGTTTGCTATCGCACTGAGGACATTTTTTCCTCTTTTTTTCTCATTTTATTTCTCATTCACTTTTATTTGTGTCGATCTGACATCTTGACACTCGTCCTCTCTGCTGGCTTCTGTTGCTGGGATGAAAAATAAATCTTTTCTGAATTGTTCTGAATTGTCAAGTGCCGGGACTTAATGAAATGATGATGAAAAAAAAAACAAAATGGAACCAAAAATAAATTCAATCATCACAACCCATCATCTTGGATCTATTGTTCTATCAACTCCACTGACATTAGTCAGTCAGAGCCATTCATTTCTACCTCTGACTGCCCGCATTACCATAAAATGAGATACAACAGTTGCTCCCTTTTATGTGAACAGTTCCATTTGAACATATTGGTATGGAGAATATTATGTGGAAGCAGCCAGATGACATTTAAACGATGTTAAACAGTATGGCTGGAGACACTGTGACTGTTTTCCAATTCAATTTCATACTGAATAACCTGCAGTTTGATTTGATTTTTATTGTCTTCTCCCAATGAGGCTCCTGATAGAAACAACCTCAGCTTGGAGATAGGGGGCACAAATGTAGAATGGCATCCTTTGCATTCCCTGACAGTTAACGTGTCAAACTGTAGGAGCATTGCTTATGTTGACACAACATAACACATGACAAACAAGGAAAAAAGTAGCCTGGGTTTGGGTTGAGACACAGGTAAGTCCAAGACTTCTATGAACAAATCATAGAAGCTGACTGATTTCAGGAGAAGCTTGGAAATAATATAAAAAAGACATAAAATAAAAGCACAATGCATCCCAAAATTATTTACAACATTTGAAGATTTAGATTTGTCTAATTTTTGATAGGAAATAAGACAAGCATCTCTCAAAGGACAACAAGACAAGGGAATTCATAGATTTTTTTTAACAATAAAGATAATTTAAGGTCTTTATTTAACCAATAAAATTAACACTAAACAGTTAAGAATAAGCTGTACCGTAGTATCATTATGGTGCATTGATTGCACCTTTGAATCACATTTTGTTGCAGTAACTCTGCTAGGAGCCACAGACATACTTTGAGTATTATGTTATATATGTTAACCATGTTATAAAACATGCTCATAGAATGTTAATAGCATATTGCATTGTTGAAACTCTCCCCTAAATGAGGGCTAACCCTAATCCAAACTCCCTATAGGTGCCCACATAGTCATACCAAGTGTAACAGCAATGACTCTTTGCAATATTTTAGCAAGTTTAAATTTCAACATTAGGGACTGCTGCAACGTTAACAAGTCCATGCAATCAATGCAAACTGTAACTGCATGTTTTTCTATGAGGAGTGATTGCTGCCAGTCAAAGACTCAATATAAGGGCTGGGATTCCAAAGACAGAAAACATCTTATCATTGTAAATAATATTTAGATTGAACTACTTGATTTAATTTTTACGATGATCAAACTGAAGATTTTGTAAATGACTTTAAGTCTGTTTTTATGTTTGATTAAATGGATTGTTTTTAATTTTGTTAAGTGCCTTGAGATGATATTTGCTATCAATTCCTGCATTATAAATGTACTAAGTTTAGCTGAATTGACAGGACAGTTTACATTGCATCGGTGTATGCACAAGTGATTGGTCATGTCAGGCATGCTGATGCAATACCAAGATTAATTGCTGAAAATAATTTAATTAAATTTAGTTTACTTATATAATGCAATTCACAACACATGTTATCTCCGAGGACTTCTTAGAGACAATTTAATCAGATCATACAGTCAGTTTGGTAAAAAGTTTTCTATTTAAAGAAAACCAGCAGATTACAGTTAATGACTTGTGAGACACACTCCTCCTGGATGAGTATGTGGTGAAAAACACATTTGCCTGCATTTCGTTGTTGACTCTACAGCACCCCTCACACCAAGCATTCATGCAGCAACGGTGGAGAAGAAAAACTCCTTTTAACAGGAAGAAACTCTTGGTGTGTGGCTTTCTGCCAAGGCCTAATGGGTGAAGAGAGCAGCAGATATACAAAAGGAAAACTTGTTACACCCCCTAGGTCTAGGGGTTCAGAGACAGTAACATAAAAATGTCTCCAGAGAAAATAAGAGAAAAGTAAAATGATTTACAAAAAGAGAAATGGTTTCACAAAACCAAAACAATACAACTTAACAAAAATAAAACAAAGGAAAAGGGCTAAAAAATTCAAGAATGGTTAAGAGCAAATTAAATTACAAAATGTTCAAACAAGTCAGTCTAGAGTAAACTCAAAACAACCCAAAATGAAGGACAAAATGGAGCACTAAACCTCCTAAACGCAAACTTCTAGCTTGTATAAAATCAGTCAAAAGCAGATTCAAACTACTTAGCAGAATAAACATTAACAAAATCGTTTAAAACTGTGCAAAGCAGTAGCACCAAAGGTGGGGGGAAGAAGGAAGCTTTGTATCCAGTATATTATATATGTTTTAAGGTAGTGATCATTAGCTGTGTTAATCAGAACCACTTAGTTTAGATTTGTCAATTATTGTTACTTTTGAAATATTTACTTTGCTCTTGTTCTCCACAGCAGATGCAGGACTCTGCTGACCAGGGAGTGATATTTGTGGGATTTGTCCAGGAACCATATGGAGCACCGTGCACCCGGATAAGAGAACCAGAAACCCCTTCCCTATCTCTGCACTCCAGCCCTAGTTCTATCCTTGGCTCTCTGGGTAGCTGCAGCCCCTCAAACCTCTCAAGTCCCAGAAACCAGGCAAAATGTGGAGCAAAAAACGACAGTGTGGACAAAGAGGGGGAGATGGAAACATCCCGATCGGATGGAGCTAGAAATCAAAGCGAGATTAACAGTGAAAACCACTTGGGTTCTGGTGTTGGGGGCAGTTGGGCTGGCATCTCACCAGCAGCATCTCCATTATCAGAGGGAAACCTGGAGAACAGTGAGGAGCTGACCGAGGAGGACTCATCACACCACAATAACAACAGAGACATCTTCAGAGACGGAAAGGAGAGACCAAGATACCGGAGAGGTGATGGTAAGTGGTAACCATGGTTACAATTACACATCAGAACTAAAAGGAAAGAAGGTGCTAGGCAAAAATCAAGAAAATTATGACTTTCATGCTCTGATATATAAAATAACTTGCAGAAGGAAATCAAAGGAAATATGATTACAATATATATTTTTTTCAGTTTCCAATTAACCCTGTGTAATACATTTACAGTAATGTGAAAAAGTGTTATACCAACAATATTCAGTTGATATTTTTATCTAGTTCTTTCACTGACAAGCAACCAGAAGTCTTTAATATCTTTTAAAATTTTCTTGCTGAAGGCAAAGATTTTTTAAAGGCATTTTGAAGTTTTTTTTTTTTGTAGCTTTTCTACAAATTTTATTTCAATCATTAAAGCTTACCATATATTGTGATCTTTTCCCCTTGAAAAATTAGGCGAGGGGATATTTTTAAACAAAAAGTGGTGAAATTCTCAATGCTAACAGCAGCACAGAATGGTGAGTTGACTACATTTAGAGCAAATTCAATGAACACCACTTGCTAATCCAATAATACCAACAGAGTTTAAAGGCAGGTGGTATATTTAGGTATTTTTTTTAAATCTAGCCCATGAGCTTGGTCTGAAGTAGATAAACTAATTGAAGGAAAGTAAGAGACAATGTTATAATAATACCAAAGTTTCTTGTCACCAATTTTGAATCATAAATGAAACCAAGCTCTGAGTTTTACAGAGTTCTTGCAGATTTTTATTTTAAAAACTGCATAGCTTCTAACATTGTTATTTTCTTTCTGTTCTTTTTATGGTTGTTTTTGAAAAGATTGAGATTATTCAACTACAAAATCGTTCTTATCATTTATTATATTTAGGTTCCTCATATTATGAGCCGAAACAGCACTAAAACTTCATTCTATGTTCCAGAATGGGTTGCAAGAACATTTCACTACTATTTCATGAGTGTTAAAATTCATTAGTATTTATCCTTTTCCTCTGTAATGACTTCTTAATAAGGACTAGGCTATCCTATATTGAGGGCAGATGTTGTTCAGGCCCCAGCTTGGGTGGCTGATTTCCCTCAGAGGAGCCAATTAAAGCTTGTTGGAGGCCTAGGGCTTCATTGCCAAAGCGATTGGTCGCATGTTTTTCAACAATCAAGAGGTGCATTTAAACTCTAATTATAGTGTAAGCTGGTTTTACTTATGAGTGTATTTATAGAATCATGATAGAGCAATTTACAACCTAGAGCTTGTAGAGCATCAGCAGAACTTTAACTTTTGTGTGAAGTTAAAGACTTTTGGGTCAAAGTTAAGAAGCTTAACGTCAGAATGAAAACTTTCATTTAAGGAGTAATACAATGCTTAAAAATTGTTTTATAAAGAACAGCCACAGAACAAAGCAACATTATATAATGCTTCTGTGATTCTGATTAGGGCACTGATTAAAACCAATTCCACAGGTTACAACAGAGTCCAGCTACTTGGAAGCAAAATATTTGGCAAGAAATATGAGATTTAAAACATTTCCACTGTGCAGAAAAATTTCTTTTAGCTTAATTTACTATTAATAGTATCATACAAACACACAACATAACTAACTATGGCTTGTTTACTGACAGATATGCAACATATTTTAGTAGCTTTCATTCTAATTCACTGGGGTTGTAGTTGAAAGTCTTTTCTTTATTTTAATTAACAAAACGTTTTTTTAAATAAGGGTTTAAAAATAGTTTATTAATATGGGTCGCCACACACTTTAAAAGAAATCAGAACTGTTTACCATATGGGGAACTATAAAGGTCAATGTGTAAAACTTCACAAAAGCTTTGCATATGACTTTAAACTTACTAAGTTCTGCAAAATAACCAGTAATTTCTTCCCAACTCCACATATTGGCCAAATCATGAAAAATTCTGTAGGTCAAAACTTTAAATGTAGAAGAGCTGTATCTGCTTCACAGAATGAGTCATTTTTGTCCAAAAGACGAATCTCCCTAATAGATTCAAAAATGGATTTTCAGATTTTAAAATAATGTATTTATACCTAGTATTACGCTCAAATCTTAGCTGGTCTCAAGGCAGATACATTCACTGTGAATTACATCATTTTTCCGCAGGGGTTAGGGTTGAGCTGTCATCCATTCACAAACTTTCAAAATGAAAGATTTGACTCCTCAAATGATCTCAGTCTTTGTAACTTTGTGTTTTAGTTTGCAATTCTACTTTTTTGTCTGAAAAAACAAAACACACACACACACACACTGCCGATTCCTCCTGAAACACTGTGTCTGCATAGGTGTCATTTCCTGCGACTGCTAGAATGTTACACAACAATGTGTCGCCTCGGGACATAATCCCTTCTCTCTGTCACACAAAGAGAGTCTTCTTATAACTGAGGCTGCAGAGCATACAAATTTGTGCTCAGCTGTTGAGCCCAGGAGTTTGATTTTTTTTCGTTTGGAGCTGCTTGTTTTGTCTCTTCAGAAAGCAAGCCAGCTACACATCTTGGAGTTATTCTTCCTGCACATTTATAGTTTCAACATTCTTTTAGTGTCTGGGATTAACAGATGGAGACACCCACCCCGTCCATCACCTCCTACAGTCTCCCGTTCTGTCATCGAACCTATTTGTGATACGCGTCAGTGTTATATGCAGTCCTAGTGGGAGCTATGTACGTATATACTGTATGCCTGCATGTCGGGTATAAGATAAAAAAGAACCCACCATTATGTATTATATAATAATGTATGTATTTTTTTTACAATATGTTAGCATGAGTACAGTAAAACAAACATGGAGTTGCAGCACCCTCAGTCAGTGGTCCATCTGGGCCTTTTGCGGTGAGATAATCCCCCACTGACTCGTCCTCTACCTCCCTCAGCTTCACAGCTCTGCTCTGCTCTACCCCCAAATCCTTCCCCCCCTTGCGTCTATGTGACAATGCCAGCAGTGCCAGCATCTCAGCCAGCCGGGGTGGTGAAGGGGCCTGCCAAAATCCCGTGTCCCTCTCTACTAATGCCCAGTCTGCCGAGAATGCCCAGGAGTCTCTGCTGCTGCTGGCTTGTCCTCGATAATCCACAAATCTTTGAGGTGAACACTGTGCAAGTGCTGGCGCTGAGGCTGCAGAAAGCTCTGGATTACTGCTGAAAAAAAAAAAACATCACCACTCAGATCGAAGCTTGAGCAAGATCCTCTAATTCTGGAAACACGAAAACTTGGAAGACTTGTGGAAAAAGACGACTCCCCCGCATTAAAAATCTCTTTAGGACCAAAGTTGCTTTTAATGATCAGGGACAGTCTGTGAGAAATTAAATGTCACTGATGTTATTTCTTTGGCAAACAGAAAAACAAAATAGTGCTCAGAAAAAGTGCTTTTAATTTTTACCATAGTAATTCAGAACAAGAGTTCTCCAAACCTGGTTTATCAGATAAGACACACACACACAAAAAAAAATATGTCCCGATGAACTTCTTGCATTAGAACAAGAAAAGTCTTCGCACATGTGGACATCTTATAAATCCCACTGAATAATCACAAAAAACTAAGCAGTAAAAAGCACTACTCCATCAATTTTTATAACAAGTTAGCCTGTTGGACTTTTGCCAATCCAATGAAAGCTACACAGTGAATTTAGCCATGGAGATCTGGAGAGATTTGATTAAGCCTAAACTGAGCGTGAATAAGAACTGGTATAAAAGGATGTTTGAATGTTGCATTTCTATTGTGTCAGACAGGTTGTGTCGACATTTTCAGAAACTGTTGATCTACTAGGATATTTACACAGTAATGACAGTTCTTGGCTAAACCTCATGTCAGCTAAGAGGAGTAAATTAAGGCTGGGATTCACACAGTTTCATCAAGCTCAAAAATAACAGGTTCTACATGAGATTGCCTTATCTGTCATGGTTTTATTTAAAATTTTCAGATTGTACAGTTCGAATTTGCATAAACAAAGTTAAAGATCCAGCCTGTCCCTTAATATTGGTTCAGTGATGTGGGACATATTTTCTTGGCATGTTATCACATGACAGTAAGTTAATTGATCACCATATCTGAAGCCTTTAGAAACGACTCACATTTTGGATGTGCAATCAACAACTGTTTAGAAATTTTGTGACTAAAAACAACAAAATCTAAGAACTACATTTGATATCCTGTTGATCGATGTCTCTAAGAATTCAGATCATTTGAAGGCAAAACTTAATTCTACCAGGTATGGGTAACATTTAGCTAATAAAGTGATCAGAGTGAATACCTAAGAAATACTTTACGCCAAACAGCAACACTTTATTTGAGCAATTACCGAGTGAGAATATTGAAGGAAGACATCTCTTCTTGGCAAATTAAAACCGCAATGGACTATTTTAAGGTACACATTTTCAAAGGCCAGTTTTTCAAACTTTTTTTGCGTTAAAGCAGGGTTGTGCATTTTCTCTAACTTGCAAGTTGTATTTATAAATCACCTCGCATTACAAGCTGCAGATTCCTGGTTGCTTCTCTGAATAATATCAAAAGTCTTTGTAGGATCGCAGTATTTAACAACTTTGTTGATCTGTAAGGGCCATTGAACACTCTGAAATCCTTTTGTGGCTATAATAGAAAATGTAGTTAGGGTTTACAGGATATAAATTATTTTACTTTGTATTAAATTTGTAAATTTGCGTGCTATGCATACTAACTGCTTTAAATGTGAAGCAATATTTCCTATGTCGGACAGGTAACTACCACCACATTTGTCTTAGTGGTTGTTAAAAATGAAATAAATACAGTAATTTCACCTTAATGTGACATTTTTACCTTTCAGTTCTTGGTCTTGGCATATTGCCTGAATCCTAATGATGCAGCGCTGTTGTTTTTATGAGCTAGAACAGTGAATTTTACAGGCCACATTCTCCCAAGAGTCCTGATAGCTCTAAAGGAACTTGGTAAGTGGCTTTTTTTAGAGATTTCTGTTGACTATTAATGTAATATCTCAAAGATCAAAGATTACTTAACCCTGTGTTCTTTAATGCAGCAAAATATTTGCTCTTCTGAATTTTACATGGCATAAAATTAACTATTTCGAACTTCTGAACTTTTTCATACACTAGAAAAACTAAAATTCTTTTTTATCTAATAAAGAAATAAAATAGATTTTGTGGTGAAATGTTTTGCTTTTAATCTATTTTTTTCTATATCCAGAGCCTGCCACTTACAGCTAATGAAAGCCAATGGATAATTTTGCACAAAAAAATTCTACTTCATTGTTTTATTCCATTGTTTTTTAAAGATTTATTTGATGTCTATGTTGTTTCACAAAGGATCTGCACTACAGTATAAAGTTTAAACAAGTTCCTTTTTGCATGTTTTCTTGTGTTGTTTTATAAAAGCTTTAAAACTGCTACCTTTGCAGCGAGTTAAGGTAGATGCCTGTCTGCACAGATTTCCATTACAATTATTGTAAACGTTCACATAAAAGCCTAGCTTCGGGTTGACCTGGTATTATCTCACAGTCCAGTATGATGGACATCAGAAGGCAGACTTCTTATCTTATTTTTCAGTATTTTCTCTCTCTACACTGTCCTGCTGAAAGTGCCCTACGGCAAAGCACTCAATCCGCCTCCTGTGATTTCCTGTATATTTCCTAAGAACTGCTGAAAACACTCACACACTTAAAATAATCTACGTGCCCTTCTGGCTGAATTATAGTTGCCTTGCTGTAACATAATTTGACCATGTAAATCCTTCAGACATTTCTCAGAAAATACTTAATAATGTAAGTTGATAAAAAGGAAGCATGTTTTTACCTAGAAGCTGTTTTTCTGTGGTTTCTTTTGGAGTTTAATACACATAGCACATCACATAGGAAGCAATGGAGTCATCCATCGGGTTTTAATGTTATTTAACTAATTACTCTGTGGTTAGAGAAAATTAGAGCTTTGAACCAATGACTTTTAACATCGCCTAATAACAGATTGACAGGAGTTTTTCAAATCCTCTTCAATAAATCTCAAATTATTAGGGTTGCTTCATTGAAAGCAAGAAAGGAAGGGCAAATGGTGGGGTTATTATTAACCTTAAACTTGTTTGATTAAACACATGGGAAACCATCATCTTAATTCATCTACAAGTTTGATTTTATAGAGGTTGCCAGCTTTTGTCCTCAGTTTATAGGTTCAGCTAATGTTGGCATCTAACTATAAACTATATATAAAAATATATATAGTTTACCATGTAAACAGACAATAGAATATGGATATAACAATAATTAAGGCCAAATTAATGAAAGATTTTACATTCCAAGTGACCTGAAGTTATTTAACATTCATCTGTAGCTAATCGTATAAAGATAATTACCTCTCATATATCAGCCTCACTGTGAGAATTACTGTAATCTATAATAGCCACTAACAGCCACTAACAGTAATTTAAATAAATAAAAACTCCTAAATACTTTTTGTATTTCAAAGAGGCATTGAAACTTTTTCTAATGTTATTATAAGGCTCATAGACACCATAATGCCAAAGCAACTATTGTTCTCATGCTTCTCAACAAGACGCATGAGAACAATAATGTTGGAATGTAAAACACTATGATTGCTCCCAAAGTTCTTACATACATCGGAATCCTCACACAGCAGTTCTTCCCAGCTGAAGTCAATGGAGGAGATGTAAAACATTTCACATTCAGTACTATAAAGCTCCATTTTTGCTGCTGTTTCTTTTTGTTTTTTCATTTGAAGTAAACAAGCTACATAGATTGAAAATAAATTATCAGTGTAACTCTACCAGAAAGTTTACCTTTTGGTATCTTTTGCTGGTCCTAAAACTGGATAAAGGAGGTAGTTTGGAACAGATATTTTTTTTCCTAAGGATGCCCCACTCTTTCCTAAAGCAGCCATTAGAGTCATGTACGCATTGCTAAATATGTAAATGAATTGATGATGTCTAGCACATTTAATGACAACTAATATCCACTTTCCTCTATTAGGAGCTTGAAGCACTGGATTAAACCTGACCCATATTTATTGAAATGGAAAACACAATTACATTTTCAAATTATGTGTGGGGGCTCTAGCTTTTACTCTTAAGCTGGAATAAACCAGTTAACATTTCACAGTTTATAATAAAAAAGGGATCCGACAGTAAATTCAGTCAAGTCAGAGGCACATTGAAACAGAATACTGCTGCGTTGTCTAAGATTTGTTTTCCATATTGTTTGGTTGTAACATTGTTAGCATTGAGAGAATGCCGTAAGAAGTTTTCTGCTGTAGCTGTTGATCAGATTTTTCTCAAGAAGGGCAAATGAAAAGATTTAAGGAATTAGGAGGGCCAGCTGTCACATCAGTCTGTGGAGCCAAACAAGAAATGGTTATAAATGATTCATTCTTCCTGGATGGCTGGTTGGCTGACGGATGGACAGACAGAGAAACCAAATTGATGGAGCAATGGTTCTATTACCAAACGTCACCATCCAAAACCAGAGTGTGTTGGTGTCTTTGAGTGGGTGGCAGCGTCACACATTCTGCTCATCCATCTGGTTCACTTGGGGAATGACAGTCTGACATTTGCATTGGAAGAAAATGGGAAAATGCTACCAGACACGATTGGCAATGTTTTCTCACAGATCCAAACCCTGCTCACATCTCACGTTTTGTGCTTTTTCAAAGCGAAGCAGAGCAAATATTTGACTTAAATCACAACAGCTAAAAGGCTTTTGTGCTTTATTATAATTGGATTTGAGCAAAACAGTAACAAACTTTTTATAGACAAATTTCCAAGACGCTTTCTATCTCCTGAGGCTTACTACAAATGAACATTTATAGTTAATGTATAAAGCAGTTAGCTGTGGATCTTTTAATGCTTTATTTGAAGTTTTGAAGATAATTAACTCAGTTACAATGAAATTGTCCCTTTTAAGTTCTACGTCTGCAGCGTTACATCACTTATAGAGAACATTAAAAAGGGAAGGAGAGGATGACTTGTTATCTGGATATGATCAAATTACATTTGATTCATTTCACATCTGTTTCTAAGAGCGCAAAACCTTTCGAAAAGATTGGAGCTGCATTTGTGAGTCACGCTTGGGGCATCATAAATCTCCTTTTGGATTTATTTTCATTCAGTGTTTTATTTCACACCTGTCATGTGAAGTTTTCTTATCACCGTGCTTTGCATGCAAAATTATTTCATCAGCATCAACTCATTTATCAGGCAACGTAAGTTTGATTAAAGAAAACAATGGAGCACACAGGCATCAGTTGATACTTAAGAGGTCTGAATAAATACTGTTTTTTTTATGTGCTTATTTCATTTATGTAATTATTCAAGAAAGGTCATTTTTCTCCCTGAGTTATGAGGTTCCACACATTAGTCAGAAGTCACTGGAAGATTAACTGGATACTTCAGGCAAATTTAAATGCCTAACATAGATATATAACTCTTTCGACTCAACTAAGTAATATTTTTATCTTATTTGTCTTTATATAATGGTATACGAGTGAAAGTTCTGGTAGAAATGTATGAAACTCTCATTAGATGACAATAAGAAAAGTGTATCTCTTTGTTTTCCCCCCCTGATTTAAACGTTTGGTAAAAAGTTTCCTTGATATACAAAAGTAGATAAATAAGTTATTGAAAAATAAAGCTACTGAGTAGAGATAGAAGTGACACGATAATATTTCACATACATAAGCTTATTCTGAATTATTCCACCTCAGATTTTTTTTTTACTCTTTTCTTTGTCAACAAAGGTACTTCTCAATATAAATCCATATGAATTGTTAAAGGAGGCAGAGAATCTTGCCTCCTCAGGATATTTTGAATGACTCTAAGAAAAATAAATGAGTTTTGTTTTCCACCTAATTTTCACTTTTTAATATCACAGTTCTTTTTTCTGTTATTTTAATATGAAGGATTTGACCTTTTTTCAAATAAACTCTCAAGATATGATAGAAGTCAAAAGATAATTCAGTAAAGATGATGGATAATTTCAAGTGACTGTAATAAGGTTGCGTTTCTTTCCTTTATCAAGTCAAACCTTTTTATACCAGCCTTATTTTATATTTTGTTATGAATAAAATTGTCTCCATAGATCTGCAGCTCTTAAAATATTTAATCAGATAGACCAGACATTTCTAGATATCTTTAAAGAAGTTACATTTTTTTCCCCACCTCAATTCTTGACATGCTATCTCAAAGAAAATGACCTTTTTCATCAATTGAGCCTTTACATGTTCAATATTATGTCAATGTCAAAGTGAATAAGGTTGGTAACAAAAAACTATTATATTCATATTCATCACAGCTACTAACAAAGATATTTCCAAGCCTCTATAAAGTATTTTGATTTTCTTACTCTGATTTAAACTTTTAGTATCATCTGTACCTTATTTTACAAAAAAGATATATTTTTATTTTTATATGAAGTTCTCAAGATGAGGCAGAAGTTTCTGGGTCGTTCATGAAATAATTCGAGCTTAGTTTTAGTCTCAAAATGATATGAAGTCTTTTGAAATAATTCACCAAACACGCTTGACATGATGGATATAACAAAATTAAACACTATTTTTGCTAAGATAGTTGCTTTTAATGTTAAATTATCATATCAGGAATCACCTTTTCTTCCAGAATATGAAACACCTTAACTGATATTCACTTAATCCCTCCAATTTCAAAATGTTAACACAGTGGGAAAATCATCCATACCCATAGTGTAATCTTATGTCTTGACAAATTGTTTAAATAACCCAGTACATGGTTATTTTAACTCTTGGCGTGCTCAAGCACTGCCAACATAATTCATTGAATGCACTGGGCTACTTTTAAGAACTGCAAAACTAGTGTGATCCATTTACCCCACTGGATTTAAGTTCATATAGTAATGTTTGCGGGGGTTTTTTATGACAAGAGAGGGTCATTTAGAAAAAAGTAAATCACTTAATAATATTCAAGCCAATGCAATCAGTTGGTTTTAGAAAATGTTAAACTAATCTGACTGTATGATCTGACTGAACTGTCTCTCTAATGTGCCTTCAGATAATGTGTTTTGTGAATAAATAGGTTTTGTTACCTGTAAGCAGGGTATAGAATTACAGTATATTATTCGAATGCCTGTTTTGGACAATTTTCATCAACTGTAACACACTTCTGTGGTTCATTCAATGCTACAAAATCCATGAATATTGCAGTACCTATAATGATTGGAAAATATCCAATCATGGAAGCTGAACATTATAGTCTTATTTATTGCTGTTGGAGTATAAAATCTAAATATTCCATATTTCTGCTACAACAATCTGTTAAAGTGGTTAAACTGTTAAAGTCAAGGAGAAAATTGACTGTTACACTTGATTTAGATTTATTGATCTTATTTCTTTTATTAACAGTAATGACTAAGTAACTACATTATCAAATCCAAAACAATCTTACTGTTTTCAATATATGAGGTAATTAACCTGTGATTCCATGGTGATGAGTATATTCAATCAAGGTCAAATTCAGATTATATCAGACAAGCCATAGTCAGTACTTTGCTGTAAACCTTTTTATTTTGCTTCATTATTGCAGATGTCTTAGGTTGAGACTGCAAATATCTTTTGTGGATTTGAATATTGAGCATAGATCCTAAGAGGTGAGAAATTTTCACCAACTGTATTGGCAGGAACCTGATAGAAAAAGAGACCACTGCAAAGATTAATGCACTTGGAGAAAACAGGCATATAAAAGCACCAGGAACATACAGGCAGTTACTTCTTCGCCAAAACTGTGACTAAAATATCTCATTTACATTTAAGCTAATATATATTTATGTGTTTTCGTAATTCTTCTATAGGTTAGGGTTTGTTTTTTTTGTTGTTGCCTTTTTTTGTTAGAAATATACTGACTATTTACACATGTCGATAATCCACAAAACAGGTTTAGAACATTTATACAAATGGTTATCAAAATTGACTTAATAACTTTAAAACACTCAACGCTGTTATTTGCAGCTCATGGCTGATTACTATGAACAGTGTAGCCAACTTTTCTTGGCTACGTTGTTTGTAATTGTTCACATTTTGGCCGCAATCCTCAGAAGATAAAAACAAAAACAGGATATTATTATTACTCACTGACATATTATCATGTTGCCACATTTTACTATAAGTTATTGCAGAAAATTATTGGCAAATTAGTTGTGTGTAACTAAAAAAAATGAACAATGAATCTCTTTGAAACTTTGAACTGTTCTAATGTTTTTATATACATCTGGAACAAAGCTCCACTATCGAAACCAGCCATTTACTGAGAGAGTTAGAGTAGCATCTTGAGAGTCCTACCAGAGAGAAATAGATTGGACTTTGGGTTTTGTCCAATGTGTAACAGTTTCATTTTAGAAGTAAAACTTCCACTGAAGCAACCACTTTTTGATTAAAAAAAAATGACAAAGGCTTTTGTTTTCTTTTTAATAGGAGTGGAACTGCTGGCTTTGTACAACAACCCGCCAGTTCGGGAGGGCCAGGTAAAATACTACACTGTCAAAGTGCCTCTACGAGTGCAGAGCTATGAAGATGGCATCAAAGGTGTGGAGGCCAATTGGCTGGATCACATGACCCAACACTTCAACAATGGAGCCTCGCTGGTCGACGGATACTTTCACTTGGGCAATGTGAACGGTAAACCTTTTGGCTTAATTTTACAATTTAAACTGTAGTGGGAATCAAAATGACATTGCAAACAACACAATTATGTCTCTTTTGATACTCGGATTATTATGATGAGGATTCTGACATTAATGCAGGAAGACCAGAACTGGCTTTGAACAGAGTTTAAAAATAAAGAAGATGATGTAGGTGGTTTTCGGGTTTGGAACAAGTCATTAGAATTAGAGGGAGGAGGCATACTCCAAAACCAGGTGGGGAGGGTACAAAGATCAAGAACAGGCATCCTCAAATCTGGCCCTTGAGGTTCGTCGTCCTGCACATTTTAGATGCATCTCTACTTCCACACTGAATACCATTGTTAAATTATCTCCTCGGTATGCAGCCAAGTTCTCTAGAGTCCTGCTAATGACCTGATTGTTTGACTCAGGTGTGTTGAGGCAGAGACATTTAAAAGGTGCAGGACACCAGCCATCAAGGACCGTAATAAAGGAAGCCTGATCTAGAGGGTGGTGGCAGATAGTGTTGAGGGGTGGGCAGGTTAGCTGTAAAGTGGGGTGGAAGGAGGTCTTGGCTGTTCTGGTTGTGGAGTTTAAAGTCCAGAGGATTATGGCTTTAAGGAAGGTAGGTAGCTTCTAGATGTAAAACTTGGGATGGCCTCCAAGGTTACTAGAAAGAAGACTTTGATAAACAATCCAGAGAATAGAAATCAAGGCAAACGCTGAGAAGTTATCCATGTATGGTTTGTTCTGTGTTATTTCTGTTTTTAAAATAAAATTAGAAAAAATGAATAAAGTGCTGTTTTTTTCTAATTGAATTAGAAAAAAATGAAAATTCCTAAAGTAAAACAAGACATTGTTTTTCTTAATTTATTGGGAGAAGGCACACTGAAGGTGCGCTTCATATTTTGCAGAACTGGAAATTATGGTTTGACACAATATGTTTTTAATCAGCACTAACATTATAGTACAGTATATAGCGATTATAGTATCTTGAATTTAATGTAAAAAGCTTGTAAGACCAATTGACTAAAAATTATTCAAAAGTAATTTGAAAAAAGGAAAAGTAATTATAATTCTAAAAGATCTGAAGTGTTTGTATAACCAAGGTTCAGAACTAAAGCATTGGAGTGGTGTGTTTTTCTGGATAAACTCAGTTTATGCAACACTCTGGATCAAAATAATAGAAAAATAATGTAAAGAAAATATAAGACACTGGATTAGTTAATTTTAGGCTTTCTGTTCGTAAGAATTAAATAAAGGGTGAAACTCAAATAATGTTCACATAGCTGTTTGTTAGTCTGTTTGTGTTTAGGGGGAGACAGTATAAGACTTTCTTCATTCTGATTCTTTTCTTTCAATTGTTTTAAATTTTATTGTCTGTGTTCTGTTTAGTTTTTCAATGAATGAATGGAATGCATTTATTTAAAATAAATAAATAAAATCTTGTTTTCAAAAAGAAAAAACAAAGAATGATACCCGGATTGAAACCACTCTGAGGTTAGATTCAGCTTCAAGTAATCCTTGGGTTCACAATCAGGCAAAGAATGATCAGCTCCTTATAAGCTTCGACAGGTGATCCAATAACAAGGCTCAGGTGTGCTGCAGTAGTCAGCTCAGCAACCCCTCCAGGTAGCTGCAGCTTGCATAAAACAATACAGGAGCACATACACTAAACACACAGATCATGGCACCTTTATTTCTGAGAAGTCATGACCTTCAGTTAGCTCTTCAAGTTCACTTAAAACTCACACTGTAGCTTTTTTTCATTGTTTATGGACCAGGTTTTCCTTTACACCCTTCAACCGTCATACCCCATAATATCATACAGTATAAGGTTCTAAAGTCACCTCAGTCTGTAGCAAATCAAAAGCTTAATGCACAATATATTATGTACCTTACCCTATATATGAATAATTATGCATAAGCTGGTCTTTGTTTTCCTAAAAATAAACACTACAAAATGTTATATAAAACATAAATTGAGGATCACCTTACTTATATTGATGTTTTATTTCCTTCTTCTCATGATACCAATCTACATCCAAAAACCTGACCTAAGAAAATAATACAATATTGGTGTTTGTTATTTGGGTCTTAACAGTCATAACTGTTTTCTTATATACATATAAATATTTTCAGCGTTCTGTTCTCCAACGTATGACAATTATTGCCAGAAGAAGTCCCCCAGTTTCTTCTGAAAGGGCCGTCATATTGTCACTGAAGAATTGAACACAATTGTAGAGTGAAAGAAATGGAGCTCATCAAAATTATTGAATATAAGTCATACATTTTCCTTTTTGTAGCTGACCAATCAACTGATGTTTTAGGCAGTCTGTCTTTCTTTGAATTCTTGAAGTCTCCGTTTATTTTGCTGCTAAAAGTGAAGTCAGTGTGGATGAAAAGAGTCAAATATATCCCAAACACAAAACAAGATTAAGAATATAAACTGCAGATGTTGTAGAGAACAGTACAAAGGGACTTTAAAGAATACGTCTTTTTTAAAATCAACAATGCAGGGAACATGCATTTCTATGGATTATTTCTATTGCCAAGGAATGAGCAGAATATGTATCTTAAATATCTTTTTTTTATGAAATCATTAAAATTTTCTATAGTTGGTACAAGCTAAAAAACATGCAAAGCTGAATGTTGTTCATTTGTTTATTGGTGATTTATCAATATTTTTTTTGCAAGCAATATGGTTGTCTTCCTTTGTTGTTATGTAACGAATTAACGCTTGGTTTGTTATTGTTGACACGTGACTTATGTGGAAGTGGTGATGAATGACAATCAAGATTTGACTATAGTCAACTTTTACAAACAGATTTACAAAGATACTCAAAAACGTGAAAAAAATGCATTTCATATAAATTGACTAAGAAATGTAGGACACCACAGTTGCGGAATATGTCATTCAGTTTGGATTTTGGCTTTCAGCTTCAAAAATACTATAAAATAATTTGCTTTAACATGTTATTCTGGCATATCTTGCTTTCTTTCAGTTTGTGTGTCATCAGACTGATGCACACCTCATTTGGCTCTTTTAGAGTCTGAATTACTGTCAACATAATGAGAGTTTGACTAACACATCGGTGGACTGTGTTGTTAAATTTAGCAACCTTTCAGAAATCTGTAACAACTATAACATTAATTAGTGATATTGCAATTAATTCTATTTTTTTTACTTTTACCTTTGAGGGATTTATTTTCCTACTCTTGTAATTGTGCAGCAAGCACTATCATAGATGACACCATTTAGTGTCTATTTTGGGCATTAATCCAATTGTTAATCTTAATTATATACAAAAAGTTTGAAATACTTATAATACCTTCTATTAGCTATAATAGATACATCTCAGACTTTAAACTACAGCTCTAAGTTATCAGAGATAATACAATTTTTCAAGAACTATACAGTTTTTTATTTAGAACTCAATGTTTTACTAAACTTGATGAATAATAGTTTAAATTTATCTAAATTCTAATTCACATGGAAATAATAATAATTATAATTTACTCCAAAACTGAGCAGGCACATAGAGGATGATTCCCTACTGTTGGAAGCCCTACAATTACTCTAACATCAAACCTTAGCAGCACTTTGCTTTCCACTCTGACAGCAGAGAAATAAGCTGACAGAGTAAATAAAAGCCATAGTTCATTAATCTGGAAAAATGAACCTGCTAAGCAGCTCTGTACCAAAGATAATTAAGCTGATAACAAATTGGTGCTTCCTTGCATATTTTATGTCCTGAAAAATGAAAAAATGAAGTGGTCGTTAAAATTATTACACATATGAGGGTGTTCTAACATATTTAGCCCCTTTTATGTGCATTGAAAATATACAGAAAATCTCTTGAATGTCAGCAGTGTGTGATACTGCTGTGTTTTACCTACTTTTATAAGTTTAGTTCAGAGCTGAAAGTTAAACCCCCTTAAAAATAGACACTTTTACTGAGGTAATTCAAGTTTTTGGATTCTTGTTCTCCAGAGAGCAGCTGGCAGAATGACATCAAAGCTGCAGCCTATTTGTTGTTAGCAGCTAATTACATCAAACAGCCGAACAGCTCAGGGCTTTTGAATCAGCTTCCATTTCTGCCATTGCCATATTTAGCAGATGAGTTTATGAACTGATGATGAGGCTCTTGACATGATGCAGGGGACCATCTTAGCCTCATGAACATCAAGGACATGTTTGACAGCAAAGCGGCACTCTAAAGGACAGGGACCGGCAAACTTGAAGCTGGATGGCAATGTCATGTGGCCTTTATTTGTTGGTCAGAGCAGCAGCTTGTATGCTCTGATAGATACAAGAAATTTCTATTGTCTCATCAGCTTTTTTAAGACCTAATAATAGTTTTTCATCTTGGTGCCTGCTTAGCCTTAGCTTTATCAACTTCTTGTTAATTGATCTGTTTGGTAATTGACTATGTTAGAGTCAATATCAGCTCGTTTTAATTGTATTCTTAGAACCCTTGTTCTTGAAATTTAAGTTTGATAATAATATCAAGAAAAACCTATTTTCCAAACTGCCATGTAGTGAATACAACACAATAGATCTGACTTTTTGGAAAACATTCACCTTCTTCTCTCCAAATCTCTTCTGATTTTTTCTTTGGACCTTTTGGATTTAGCAACAACAACCTTTTACTCCAAACAAAAAGGATTTTATCTACAGTGATTGTTTGCTTGTGTTCTTTTATGGGTTGAAAGAAGGTGGGTTAAAAACAAACAATTAATTGCCCCCCTACTGTGTCATTGCTGACACGTCTTCCAAAGGCTCCTAAGCACCTCATCACAACCCCTTCCCTGGAATGAGACTGATCCATAAGCAAGTTATGAGACACAAAAGTAGGCAGAAAAAAGTGAGGGCAAAACCTTTCCTTGTGATAGATGCTGAAAAAGACAGATTTATATGCAACAACAAAGTTTAGAGTTTAAAAATTACCTCTATTAATGATGATTTCTATTTTTTTCTTGTTTACAACCTAATGCCTTCCAAAGTTAATTGAATTTATCTTGCAAATGATTTAAATACAGCAATAATAATATTTACAGTAAACATTTTTTGATATAATTTATTATTTGAGTTTTTTTTACACTTTATTTTAGAAAATCAAAAAACTAGCTGCACACAAGAGAAAATTCTATTTTAAGTGTCTATTCTAGTTTCTCAACAGTCTCTCTCTCACAATAATTTTTGTTTCTATTCAATCTTAACTTATGATTTGCATTTGTATTTAATTGGCATCAATACCAAAGCAAGCAGTATTATACATTCATCCAAGGTATGACACGTCTAAGTTAAGCAGAAGGCATCTGGAGTTATTCTTTTGTTTCTTAAAGTCATTTTACTGATACCCAAGATATTTCTTCATGAAACAACTGAAGAAGTTTAATACCTTTTTTTCTTGAGCATTTGGGATCTTTTATTGTATTAGCATAAGCTACAAACCTTAAAATCTAAATCTTGGTTCAAAATTTAGGTATCCACTTAGGCTTCATTTTTATTTAGATGCATCTTCCATGTGTCACAAAAGTTAAACAATTTCATTTCAATACTAACCAAAGATGTATATGCTTTTCCCTTTAGGATTTCTGTAGGAGTTCATTCAATCAAACCTTCTTCTCTGTTAGGATTTTTAAGATAAATATCCTAAAAATGAAGCATTGGACACCCAGACAATAGCAGGTATTTTAAAATGCACCAAGTTCTCCTAATTTAATGGTTCTGAGTGTTCATCGTGCTGTGTAATCAGCATCAAATCAGAATTGATTTATTTTTTTCATGTCCAAGCGCTAAAACTGCTGGGCTGCGAGCCAGCAGGAGACATGATCAGACTAACTTTTTGCACTCACACATTTTCATAACCATGTATTGTTATGCAGAGGCACTAAATTAGAGGCTGATTGATGTTAAATATCCTTTAACCTCAAAGCTTTTGAAACATTAATTCTAAAGTGTAAAATTTATTTAGTGCACTCGAAAGCTCTCTAAGATATGCAGCTCTGGATGGCCGTGGCATAAGCGGTAATGGATAATATAAGAGGGTAATTTCCAGTTTTATTATAGGGTTTGAGAAATTTTATTCAGTATTTAACAGGTGGAATTATTAAAGCACACATGAAGCTGTGTGTAAAAGAAATCCAACTTATATAAATCTAACAAAGATATAATATCAGTTTTGCTTTTAGAAATGGCACATTTACATAGTTATATGCAAGACGTGGTGTAAACTGTAGTAGCTCAAAGTCATTTTCTGTGAGTGATTAATATTTTTTTCTAGGTGGGGGTTAGACTTCTTCAAATGTGAACATTTTAAATATTCAGTTTTGTTTATCAATTTTTTTTATTTTTTGTTGTTTGTATTTAGTTGGGCATTTTCTGGAAAACAACAAAATTGGAAAACAAACGTATTTAAAAAAGAAAGCGAAGATAATTTATCATACGACTTCTTGTGTCAGGTCTAATGTGAACTTGATGTTTGGGTATTACCAGAAAAAACACAACCTTATGAAAACTGTGAGATCACACAACTGAAAACTCTGAGTCACTGATCGCAGTGGTGGTGATTCCTGCCTTTTTAGGAAGTTAGAAGGAGGGGGTTTCCTCCAGAACAACGGTTATCATCAAACAAGAATACAAAAGTTAACTTAAGTGTGTGTGAAAAAAACAATGAAGCATTTTAGAATAGTTGTCATATAATAAATGGGGACACCCAATGTTAGCTGTAAAATAGAAGACAGACTGCAGCACCCTGTCTTGGAAAAAAAAATTCAGGTTTAAAGTATTCTTAAATTCTTAAATACATTTTTGTGTTTTTAATGTTATAAGAGGAAATGGGGACCAAATAGTGTGATTGATATAGACAATAGAAGTGTTCTTTAGTGCTCCATCCTAACATACTGTATATTGAGATAAAAATTTAAAGATTGATCATTTCTTTAAGAATGGCTTGCTAAAGGGACAAAAAATGTAAAAATAGTAGAGCAAATCATATCTTATGTTTTACTTACTATTCCTAAACTATTTCTAATGCTTTCTCCTGCATGCAGTTGTACTGTTCTTCTGTCTCTGACCATCAGTTGTTTAGCATGGTTCAGAGGGAGACACATCAATAAAAACAAATTGTTTACCTGTAATCCTTTTAAAGATGAGTCTCTGCAGTGAGGTTCCGCAGTGAAAAAGCATGAAGGGACATTGTTTCCATGCACACGTGAATACTGTATGTTTTTGTGATGAGGAATCTGATTTTCAGAGCCAGTGAGGTTTATAGGTCAGAATGTTACCATGCATACATCAGAGATCCAGCCTGCAGTTATAAAAGAATACAGTTGGTGCATCTTAAAATCTACCAGGATAGAAAGATCCACATTAGTCCCTACTATAGAGGGCGCTATGGGTTCCACACATCAGGCGTACAGTAACACCACAGCCTTATAAGCATTAAAACCACAGTGAACAAAAGATGAACAAACAAAGATAAACTTAAACATGCAAACAAACTAGAAACATCTGCACAACTTAAAAGTAGATAGTATTTCAAGGAATGTAGGAAGCAGAACATAACAGTATAATCAATGGAAGACTGTTTAATTATAGATTAGATTTTTAAAACTATTTTTAAACCTTTCATGATCACCAATTAGCATCAGTTCAGAAGATGCTCCAATATAAAATGGATGTCAAATCATGCCACCAGATTAATAAGGCATTTCTGTTCAGCTTAGTCACAATCTAAGTGTTTGGTCTATTATGGGTTATCACTTACTGTAGAAGTTTTACTGTAGCAGTTTAGTGTATCTCTATGTAATATTTTATGCAAAGAAGAAAACAAAACACAAAGAAATATGGATACAGGATAGTCTTTGGCCAATATGCCAGTCTGATGCATAAATCTTTGTGTGATTTGGTCATAAGGTAAATTGGACAGAGGCCTTAGGAACTCATTCTTCAAGCCACAATATGTCAACTAGAAAATCTCTTTGCATTACAAACAAATGTTGTTTGCACAACAGAAATCAGGAAAAGTCATTTGTACATAAAACACTTTTAATAACATGACTTCTGTAGTTTGTCACCATTCTGAATCTAATAAACCCAGATTATTTAGCAGCAACTGCATCATTACAAAATATAACTTTTTTTTCTTTTTATGGAGATGGATTCAACCCTAAGTCTGCTGGTGAATTCAGATACTTTTTATCACTATATATTCAGGATTAAGCTACTGACATCCGAAGAGAAAAAAAACAACAACTAATTCCTCCCACTTATATCTACCTTAATTTTATCATCTCTGCTTTGCAGAAATATTGGGTAAGTGTTGTCAGAAAACATCCCCGAATCAAACTGCAACTCTATCTTGAAATATATACATAATCTTTCACAGAGCAAATATTCATAGAAAGCACATAGAAATATCAATTTTATACTTAGATAAAGCATAGATACAACACAATAGTTTTTAAGATTCAGAAAATTATTGGAAAACAACTTCTAAAGTTTACATATGCTGATATTTTTCAATAGAAACTCGAACAAGAAGATAAGAGAAGCATCCACAAATGAGCCAACCTACTTTTCTTCCTCTTAAAATCATACTGCTCTCCTCAACCTAAAATCATCTGCTCTAAGCACTGCTATTCTTTCCACATGCCTGAATATCTTTTCTGGTGGACATTTGCAGCACTAAAATCAGAATGAGATAAGATTCATTCTGAAATGAGTTTTTTATTGACCGCATTGATAGGGACAAACATCCCAGGTGATCACTAATGGGTCCAAATTAAGCTTTTCTGTGAAATTTGTGTTAATTCCTTGATTCTTGTGTAGTGAACCATCAGTGAGTTCCCTGTTTTTATCTGCTAGTGAAAATTGCAGATCAAGATTAAAATATTCACTCAGGTCTCACTTTTATTTAGAGGCATTTTGTAAGAGTAAATTCTATCAGACCTTCATCTATATTTGCTTCATTCTAAGACAAGTAGCCTAAACGAAAAACAAAGCAGCCAAAAAAAAAAAAAAAAATGACTATCAGTCGCTTTCATTTGTAGGTGCATTTTAACACACAAAATTAGAATCTGTTTGTTAAGCTTTTTGCCAATTATCTATCAGAACTTTACAGGGACATGTCCATAAGTTAAGAAGGACAAAAAAAAAAAAAGAAACATCCATCATGAAATATAAATCAATTACGTAAAATATACAGCATGTGTTAGAAGCACTTGATTAGCGATCACCACATTGGTTTTACCAAACAGGTAGGAATATGGATGAATAGATGCAATATTTAGATAATGGGATAGGAAATAGAATTTTTTTTTAGCCACCATGTTTTAACCATGTAAATCAGGTTGTTTCTGGGAGAAAGGAGAACAAATTCACTCAGATTGATAGAGTAGGACCTTTGAAAGTCCTGGAACTGGATACAATAACTGAGGCCATCTTGGCTTCAGAATAACTATGTAATTGAATTTTTGTTGTATTTTACTGTCAGTGATGTTTCATAAATACAAGTTTGGATTTTCACTCTGTATGTCACATGTTTGGGGTTTTCTTTCAAGAAACTACATTATGTCATTAAAAAAAGCCATATTCTCCAAATGAAAATAGCATGAACAACTTATAATCTTTCAGTCAAGCATCAGCACTTTGGAAACCACATATCTAACCAACACTCTGACGAAATCCTCTAGTAATTATACATCTGCTCTATCATTTGAGCAGACATTTCAAACCAGTTAAACTCTGATTATTAATCTTTGAAAGTTTTCCGTAGTCGTCATCCAGTCTTATTGAATGTATGAAAGAAAATGCATCAGCATAGAGGACTTGCTTTTGAGGCACCTCCCTCTTTTCCGAAATTTTGAAATTTTGAAATCTGCCCGACAACCCAAGGGTACCACCTGCCAGCTGCCTAACATCAGGCACCACAGGGAGGAGTCACATCCAGTCCACACATGTTATACTCCCTCACGTCTTCCTCGCTCTGTCCTGGCAGTGCATGTCCACTCACCCTGTTTGAAATATAGATAAGCTGTCAGCAGCTAGTCTCCAGCTGTCTGAGGCAGCGCCTGGCACGCATGGTTAAATCATGTCACCAGAGAAAGCCCGGGGCAGGGTTACTTTCCAGCTTGCCAAAGGTCAACCGGGCTTTAGATATAAAAAAGGATGACCTGTAAGTGTGCAAAAGCACCGGGACTAGCTAAACCTTAAACATTTACTTATTAATTATGCACTACAGGTTTACTTGAGGTTTAATTGACAGATACATGAAAATGGGACAAACTAATTACACTCAATATAGCATTTTCTAGCACCAACTATAACACTAGTATCCCAAGTAGTTGTTTCTTTTATTTTTGCAAGCTAATCTGGAGATAATTTGACATGATGCTCATCAATGTGACAAAGTCATTTTGAAGAGGGACATTTAGAACAATTCTTTGAGCTGATTGGGTACCTTAATTGAGTTTTTAGCTATTACGGCAGCAGTAGCAACTTGATTCGTTCCGCAAGTTGCGGAGTTAACTGATAAATCAAACTCCAACAAAATCCAGTCAAGGGGGACATGCAAATATCTTCCCATTCACAATGGCAAAAATTGCATTCTTTTGCTACTTTTTCATAGAGAAAAAGAGGGTATTCTAGCTATGAGTTGTCGGTGCTGTTATACAGCTCGGTTTTCTTTAACGTTGTTTGGAGCGTTTTGCTCTAACAATTGTGATCTCAATGTCATTGAGATTTAATCTTGCAAACCTAAAGCTCTAATGATTTCTTTTAAAGGATTATGATTAGATGGCATTGTAACCCATCTTAAAGATTTGTTGCTGTCTAAAGAGAATGAAAAAAGGTTGTTGTTGAAAAAAAAGACTCAAATGTAAAACTCTTGTTCTAGGTCACACAGTATTTATCTCAAGTTTGGCTCTGTATTAAAACTAGACACACTATTTTGGGCTTTATGACCCTCACAGGGAAATTTCCTTTAGCTAAAATTTTTGAATGTGCCACATTTCAGTGTATAGTTAATTAAAAAATAAAAAAAGATTTAAAAAAAAGATGCATGAAAAGAAATTGACATAAAGACTGAACAGGGAAACACATTAAACCTTAAATGGTTTAATCTCGGATTGTATACAGAAAACCTTGGAAAGTAACCATAAACTCAGAGAAGAAGAAGATATGGATGAGGAAATATATCAAAGTTTAGATATTACATATCAACTTGTAGGCAAAGTATTATCTTTCTGAAAGTAATCAGACAAATTTAGAGGACAAAATATGAAAAAAGACATCTGGGAACAGAAAATAGATAGCTTACTCTACACATGAGTCAAGTTCGTGTAATGACAAAGTTTCTGGCTGTTTTAACCTGTGCCAAAACATCTATTAATATCTAATCAGCACTGCAAAGTAGATTTGTTACATGACATTTTACGAATAGATATTTTAATTTTATATTGAAGACAGCATGTCTTTAAACAATTTTTGAAATAAAATGTCTGATACAGGTACAGTATAAGCTGCTGTTCCTCTGTATCAGACTTAAAGTTCCTGATATATCCAAAGGTTTACTGATGCTTAAAACGTTTGAGCATTCTTGCTTTAATGTGAGGTATTAAAGAGATGTCTCGTATTACTATATGTTAAACATAATGCAAATATACATTTACGAAACTGTGTAGGTGACTTTTTTTAAAACATTCGTCCTGTTTAAAGCAGGAACTTATCGTTGTCTCATTTCTACTAAGATTGTACATTTGCATGCCTTGCTCTATCACCTTCCAGTCACTAGAGATAGAAAACAATTTACTGAGAGCACATGGTGTTTTTGCAAGTGTAAACATCTTATTCTCAGTCGGCCTGCCGGCTGCTCTGCTCAGCTCACAAGTCAATAGGCGTGAGTTAATGTTTATTTGTGCACGCACCCAGTGCATTCCCCTGACAGATTGTGTGCCCCCCGGCTACCGGTTTCTATCTTTCCACTCTCCTGCTTCGCTCTCCCCTGCTCGGAGTCTGTGTGTATTATCACTGGAGACAGGGCTGAACAGCCGGAAAGAAACTGTGCTGATCTCACCTGAGTGATCTTTGTTGCAGTGGCAGGAAACCTATACCGAGTTTCATCAGCTGACACTTCCCAAAATGGCCCCTTTACTCAAGCTGCCATGCAGAGAAAGCTGACGGTTGAGATAGGGGTGGAAAGAGTTGGAGAGAAAAAGAGACAAAGGGGGCAGAATTAGGTGAACATGGACAATGTCTGTTTTTGAGGGAGCCAGTGGATGTCTGAGAGATGTCTTCAATTGAGCATGTACAGGTCCTAAATGGGTTTTCAGGGAGTAAAGGAAATAAAAGACTCTGTCATCCCCCGCCCTGCCTCTTCCTCTGTCTTACTTCCCCATCTTCTCAGCCTCTCCGGTCACCTCTCATCCCTCTATTATTAAGGCTTGGTAATGAAATTTGGAGTGTCGCATGTTTGTTCCTGGGCCCTGGCAAACTGTATTAGTGTGTAAATGGTGTGGCTGTAATGAGGAAGCACTCAGGCCAGCTGGAAGGACCGGACCTCGGCCTGTGGATTGTGGGCCTACATGCACACAATCTCCTGTGCGTTACATGAATAACAAGAGAGGCTTCTAAGGGGCTGAAGTGGTTTTTCTGTCTTGGTTGCCAATCCTGTGATTGTTAGACTCCAACAGAATAGAGTAGCATAGAAAACCCATTTGGTCAGCAGCACACAATTCAGCATCAATGTCACCATAGCTGCATGGCTAACTTCATTTGGGGCTTTTGAAGGTTAATAAAGCACAGAAGAATTAGTTATGGCTCATTCCTTATAGACTAACTTTAGTCTATTGTGGCTACTATCAATTAAATTTGTCTAAAAAAATGGATCAATGAAATATCAGGCCGTTAATAGGATTTTTTCTTGTCTCAGTAACGGACAATATATGCCAGTATTTGCCAGTACATTAGTGCATTTGCTATGCCTTGAGATTACATGTGGCACATTCATTGCCTTCTATTTGGTGTCCATTGTTAATGTTATGTTTAATATGATCAATAAATGTTTCTTCATGTTAAAATTGAAAGGTGTTACATTTACTATCATTGTGTGAATTTGATCACCTAGATGGTAGAAAAAAAGCAATAACAGCTCCAAGAATCTACCCAAACACATAAGCAGTGCATATTGCGATTATTTAGATTAATGTCAAATTAATAGTATCCGGATCGTCCTTAAGAAATCTGTATCGGTTGATCTCTAATTTGTCCAAAAATTTTGTTTTAAGTTGGTCTCAAGACACGCAGTAATACTTCTTTCAAATAATTTATTCTGCTGGGTTTACTCTGAGCTGTAATCATCCATTTTGTCAATCACTGAAACCTGTTTTGATTTGAGTCAATTGTCTACATTTCTATAGCTACTTGTATTGTTTGTGTAGTTACAGTATATTAATAATATAATTTATTTTATTGATGATGTTTAAATCTATTTTTTTAAATACTACAAACAGAAGAAAAATTTTAAAAATTAAAACATAAAAAAATTAAAACAATCAATTATCAAAAACCTGGAAAAACTAATTTTGCCTGCTTTACTCCCCCAGTCTGACAGACATCCTGGAAGCATCCACTCTCAGACAGTGCAACATTTAGCTCTAAACAGCTGGTCTTGTCATAGTGTTTATGTTTTTGTGTTGGATTTCTTTTTAAAATAAAAAGAAGTTTCTTGCTGCATTAATCTGACCCATTCAGATGCTTTTTCCATACAACTATCCAGCTATTGTCATTACTTACAGTTCATATATGCACTTCTGCATCTGATCTTTAAATGTGTTAAATTTGGACTCAAAAACTGTACCTGAAATCAGTTGGTAAGAAATAATTTTCTTTTAATTCTTTTAACTCTTTTATTCTTCTCAATATTTGATGATGAACTTATATATATATATATATATATATATATATTATATAATTAACATGGACATGACCTGAACCTCCAACATCGATACTACAGGGAGGTGGATTCCTAAGAATTAGACAAATATTTAGAAATATTCTCTGTTGTTTTCGTTTCTTCCTTTTCTCAAAAAACGTAAGCTCTAAATCCCCAACATGGAAATTAATTTAGAAGGGTTTATTACTCAACCGAAACATCATGTTGAGTTCAACGTGAGTTCAATAGTTACCATAATAAAACTATATGCAGGCTATTAAATGGAGTCACACATTTATGAACAGTTTCTGGACTGATTTCACCAGCTTATGTTGCAAAATAAATTATTGATTAAAAAAAACAAAATGAAAAAAATAAACTTAAAAACCTAATAAAGATTTGACATAAAGATATTAAAATCATTATGTTTCAAAAAATATATATATTTTTTTAACTTTGGCAGAATAAGGTCTGATCACATACTATGACAAGACCTAATAAAACTACAGACTGCTAATATTACTGGTAATTGCTTTTCATGTAAAAGTAAGATCAATTTGCTTCATTTAGACTTCTTATAAGGTTTTTAGAGAGGCTGGTAGAAGCAGACTTAAATCCCCTTGACTTCAAACTCTCATTGTGTACTTAAATATTCTCCTCATGGCAGAGCTTTCTGCCCCTGTGGCAAATCAGCACTTTTTGTTTCATTCTCCATCCACTTAGATTAATTCATGAAAGCTGTCAAGAAAAGTCTCCCCTGTCAGTTTAGATATTTTTGAAACAGGTACTAGAGACACTTAAACATACAGAAGCAGAATATAGTGTCATGGAAAAATGACAAGGCAGAGGAGAGAGACGCCACAAGAGAAAGAAAAGTGTCTGGCTTCATAAAAATTACACTACTGAAACTAATAGTCGATTTAAACACCACTTGTAGTAAATTGTGCAAAGGTATAAGAGATTGTTAGTTAAATTAGATGATGCTACAGTTCTTACTTACCCTTTGTGTGACCGTGTTAAATAAAACTAAATCCCCATCCCTCTACAGTTTTGATTATTGATTGATGTTGAAGGAGGAAAAATTTTCGCTCTTTTCATTTCTTACTGTGGAGGGCAAACAGCTGTCGGGCTGCATGTTTACTCCTTACAACTTAGAAGGCAATTGGACCCACAAATAAGGTAGTCCACTCTGGTTCTGTGAACATTTAAGAAGAAGAAGGAATTCACAAACATTAGGAACAGTAATAAAACTTAGTTTTCTTCTGGGAATTATGTTCGTCTGTGCTCCAAAATTAACTCGTAATAAGCAGCAACAACAGTGTTCTATGTTCTTTTTTTGAGGTTGGGTGTGGCTGGGATGTCCTCTGTTCCTTTTGCTTCAGTCAGATTGTTGTTTGTTTACTGGTTTTGGGTTTTCTTTGGCAAGTTCGAATTATTTATATTTAGTATGACTGACAAAAACTACAGACTTGACCAGCCTCACCTTGATTTCTAAAGGTACAACAAAATAAAACTAAGTCCAAGACAGATGACTCACATTGTGTGACCAAGAAAAATCAAGACCTCAGCTCTGGATTTTATGCATGCCATGTTAGTAAATGCCCTGTACTTATATAGCACTTTATTCAAGTCTTGACCAAAGTGCTTTATACTGCATTCAGTCATTCACCCTTTCACACACGCTCTCACACACTGATGATGACAAGCTATAGTGTAGCCACCTCGGGGCTTATTGACAGAAGCGAGGCTGCCGTACACTGGCGCCACCGGGCGCTCTGACCACGATCAGTAGGTAATGCAGATAAAGTGTCTTGCCCAAGGACACAACGACACTGAAAGCCGGAGCTGAGGATTGCAGGGAAACTCCTGCATCCAACGCCACTGTCGCTCCTAGTAGTTCAAATCCTCAGTGTTTTCTGATTTTTGGGGGGTTGAAATGAGATTTGGTTTATTCAAAGTGGGCTTTCTTCATTTAATCTTTGGTTGCTATAGTTAAATCTAGTTATAAGGAAAAGTGGTGTTCATTCCTGTTCCTTGCAATGTAGAACATTGCTTCTGTTAGGTAATACTGTTGAGGAACTCATCTCCTTTCGTAGGCTTTAATTAGCTTCTTGAGGTGTTAATCACTGAAATATGTCCAACTCTAAAAGTCAGTGAAATTTCAATATTTCTGTTTAAACATGCCAGAGAGACTTTTTATTTCGGTTTGTTTTACTCCTGCATTATGCTACAGTTTAAATTACTTAGATAAATGCCCCTAACTTCTGACTGTGTTGTAGAACTGTTTGTAAAAGTTCCTTGGATAAATTCTCACATTTTCTCATGTTAAAAGGTCAAAAACAATAGCTTCCTCCAGTTATTCACCTTATTAAAGCAGGGTTTTGTTTTTACCCTCTCTGCAGATCTGCTGCCTAAGACTGTGGAAAGTGTCTTCATCTTCCAAGAGGGAAGTGAGGGAGAGACAAACACTGCCGCACCAACATATGATGCCATTGTTGTGGAACAATGGACCACCATTGATGTAAGTCAATATATTTGCTTTTTAATCTCTGAGTTTATGATGTGCACCCCCAGGGGAAACAATGGACTTTTTCCTGTAGGATGAATGCTACAATAGTGACAACTTTTGACTAAAATTTAAAGCTATGTTGATACTGGGGGAAACTAATGGAAGCTGGATAAATGGTAAATGTAATATATGACCTCTGGTAAACTGTATTTACTGCACCTTCAAACTGGAAGGAAGGTTGTACAATTCAGTATTAAACGTTGTCTAAATAGCATACATTATTTTGGCCTTTTTTTACTTTATGTTTGCCTGTTTAAAGGGCACTGCTCGGTACATGTTCTATGAGTTTTCTGTGTATTTGCAAGTCTGAAGCAATAATATCTGTGTATTGAATAATATATTATTGCTTAATAATTTCTCGGTAGAACTTGTTTTGATTCTCCAAGAATGTATTTGCAGTATGTTTTGTTAAATCAAGCTGAGATCCCAAAGGTATAGGTTGAAAAAATTATGTTATTTGTGGTACAGAAATCTAAGATTTTAAATTTTTCTATTTCCTGTTCTGCTATTAGTAACCTCTATTACAACCATCCTTTCATTTGTTGTCTTCCACTGAGACATACAGAGTTGTGAAGGTAACTTCCTGCAAGGAAAGACATTTTTTTTATTCATTAACAGTTCTGATCTGAAGGCAATCTCAGGTCAGAAGGAAATTACATATCGTTGTGCCATCAAAATCTAGGAATGGGGTATTTCACAAGTGCTATGTTCCTACAAAACCTTCAAAGCAAGACTCTTAGGCTTGCAGCAGCTCAACTCTGACTTCTCTCTTTTAGACAGAATCCTTCACTTCTAAGAGAAGAAGCTAAATTCAGATGGTTGTATCAAGAATCCTCTTCATTAGGTCATATCTACTGATTATAAGTGATGGTTGGCATGAGATGGACCCATACAAAAAATGCTTTCATTAAGACAGATGAAACCCTGTTCAATTTATGTATCCTTGCTAATTATCAACATTACAACATCCTTAAACTCCTCTGCTTGAAAATCCCCCTTTATTTGAAGCTTTGAACCATAGTTTCAGAGTTTAATGGTTTGATCATATTTGTAAATGATCTTTTTACAGCAAAACTCACTGATACTTTATCCTTTAAGTCAACTTCTTCTCAGATCTATATCCCCATCATCCTGTCCCTGCTCCAACCTCATTCCCAGAACCCCAAAGGCCAAACTGGCAAATCTGACTGCATGGAACATGTGTTGTGGTAGTTTGTCTTATCAGAGGCAAACAAGGCTTTATCAGAAGGCCGATAAGTGTCTATTCTCAACAAGTTCCAAGTTGAGAATTGATTTTTCATGGGAGTAAAAGGGTTGGTGGGTGTTTTACATCGTTTCATCTGTTCATGTCTGTTTATATGTTGGCCCTTGAAACTCAGTGTGCATGTGTTTGTGTCCCGTCAGTCTAGAGTGTTTTATTCTTGGTATTGTGTCCCTTTATGTGTGCTGAGATGCTATCTCTGTAATTGAATTTTGACTTTTTTTGTCGCCTCTGGCGTTCCAAGTGTGAAAGGATACTATTGTCCCCCACAAAAATGGGTCTCTCTCTTACTGACCACCATGTCACTGATGGCCTTGTGTGCCAATAAAAAGTCTCCTGGAGTTCTTCCCTCATCTCAACTGAATGGAAATAATGTTACAGTTAAATGGATTTCAAGGCTTCCTCAGAAACACCATCCAGAAGTGATGCCAAACCATTGCTAGTGTTCTGGAAGATCCAATCAGCTCCCCTCTCCTGGAAGCTTTATCAAAAGCCGTTCCACTCGAATGAGCTGCTAGTTTAGATTGACATTTGCTCTTTCACAATGGCTGATCGGGACTGCACGTCAATTCTATTATCTGTAATAACTGTTGAAAATTGATATGCAAAGCATCCTCGCAGCTTCATATTGTTTCATCTCTGTACTCATTAAAATTTAAAAAAAGTATATTAATTGCAGTAAGTTTTTCTCCTCCTCATCTTTAGTTTATTTATCTCCTCTTCAATACTTCCATGCCTCCAAATAACCTCACAGGTGGTTCGTTGTATGAAACTCATAGAAAAAGAGGAGTACGTGTGCAATCATATATATTGTTGTCAAGTGGGAGTGTGTCATCTCCCAGTTCGAGGCTGTTCGTCAGGGATGGCACAGAAGTATTAAAATACAATTGTATGATTCATAATGTGGTTAGATTTTATAGAAAGATTAGCATTTTAAAGAGATTTACCCATTATTACATCAGATTCACTGTCTTTTTTATTAATTATTCTTATTACTGCATGTCAGTGGAGTATTCTAGGATCAGTTTTAATTAGTTAAACATTAAACCAAAAGTAAATAAATAAAAAAATGAATTGTTCAGTACATAAGAACACACCAAAATAAAGACCTGAAAAGGGCTGTAAAACAAGTTGGGGTTTTGTAACATTTTGATTAAAATTAGAAATGTTGTCATTGAAAAGAAGGCTGTATGAATGTAGCCTTGGTAATAAAAATTCAATCCAGAGAAACAGACCTTTAAATAATTCATAAAATACATAACGAGATGGATTGAAATCTGACATATTCTTCAATTTTTGTGACATGTTTGCTGATAGATTGGCAATGATAGAAAAACAGCTAATGGAAACTGATGGAAAAAAGCAACCATTAAGAAGCCTTTAGGTTTGGTACCTTATAAAAAAAATAAATAAATAGTAAATTAAGTAAGCAGTAAGTACAACTGGCTCGGAGCAGTAGCACTTAGCCAGGAGTTCTCTCTATGGTTAAAGAAATAAATATAGCTAATGACAACAACAGGTCTGTCAATGGCACCAATACTGGAATAGACATAGCTAAAAAAGACACTATGGGCCAAAAGCAGTTTCTGTGAGACAGAAAAACGAAGAGAGTACAGTGGATTAATGGCAATTGTTACATCAGTGATCCTGTTCAGGGGAAGATGGATACAAAGAAGAGAGCACCAAGTCAATTCTCTTCTATAGGGATAATATACAAAAAAATACTTTAAAAAGTTTAAGCCGTAATTTGTCAATTAAGAAAACTGTCTAGGAAGGAAATGTAGTTAAAGCAATAAGAACTGGAGTAATGTCTATAAAAACAGAGAAACAGGGGTCCATAATTTCATTTGCTGCAACATTGCCTATGACTAGGCAAAGAAGGCCGCTAAACACAGAGGCAGTGTGCCAGAATTTCTTTATGTATGAAAGTAAAACAAAGAGGGTACAAAAGGTTAATGGCAGCAGTGGATTAGTAAATGGCCATGTCCAGTAAAGAAAACAAAAATTACACAGATTCATTGGTCCAGTCATACATTTTATGAAAAGCAAAACAGAGAGAAAAAAAAAGTTAATTTCAACAATAATTGCTAATTATACATTAAAGGAGTTTGGCTCTAAAAACAGTTCCTGAGTAAAGAAATGCTTTCTGGAAATCAAAGACACATGAACTGATTCATCATTTATTTGTGTATCTATATATATGTTCAGCTTTTTTGGTCCCTGAAATATTTGGTTATATCTGTCTTCTTGAATGGGTTAATGTTCATGATTTTGTTAATGGATTGCAGCCTCTGTACTTTTCTCTCTTATATGTTTTGCATGTTTTTATATGCTTATCTCAACCCCTGCTCTTTGACGGGCTGTATCCACTTCATGTAAAAACACTTAGAAGGCTAAGTGAAGAACCTTAGAAAATTATTTTAGTAGCTATTTCTTTATTATTTATTCTTTATCTTTTAAAAGCTTATATTAATGCTTATAGTCCAAATTTAATTAATCACTAAAATACAGAGTTTCTGCTTTAGGAATTTAAAATAAACTAGCATGAAATTGGTACTTTTTGTTGGACAAAAAAGACGCTTCTCACCTAATGTCCTAAAAACATCATTTGAAGCTGCTCTGTCTCAGCATGTTGTCTTCCCTGGGCAAAAATGACCTGAATAAGAATCGTATAGTAAAGATGGTGAAGTGTCAGAGAAATGAATAACTCATCCAGAACCTCTGCTAAGAAACTCCAATTAGGACTGACTTCTCATCTCTTGTGTCCTGTGGGAAAAATCAATACAGGAAAACAGGAGCTTCCCTGAAACTAATGTTCTCTCTGTTATCAGCGAGCTTCACAGTAGCAATGACCAAACAAAATGCATTTTCATTCAGACTTCAGCCTCGGTTACAAAGAATATGTCTGCTCCCCATGAGCTGAGTTGAGCTGCTGGAAATTTATTTTATCCAGATAGCTGAAGTGCATTTCCAGGGACATGTTATGTTTTTATCTTTGGATGGATGCACAAAATATCCTAGTATGTGTTAGAGGACCAGTCTCTGCTTTGTGTATCCAGTATGCATAGAGTCTGATGTTGTTAACATACCCAGAAGCCTTCCTTTCACACTGCTTTTTAGTAACATTTTTGAAAAGCACCATTATCTACTTGAGCTTTGTCATATCCAGTGCAACGTTATCAACACATCTTGAACTACAAGTTGTAGTCCAAGCTTGAATGTGATAGAAATCCTTGAAACAGACTTAAAATGTCCTCTGAAATATTTAATAATGGTTCAAGAAAATATTTCATCTCTGGTTAGAATATTTAACATAATATAAACTTCATGTATGCTTGAACTTGAACTGCTTGAATTACAGATTATACAGCCAAAATTGAATCATAAGATAATTTACAAAGGATTACATAAGACATTATTCGGTACTGTGTTAACATGTTGTTATAAACATGTTGCAATTGATTTAATGCTTATTTTCTGTTTTTTTCTTTGAAGCTATGCCATATAGCAAGGCAAGGCTAATTATTTTTATTGCATATTTAATTTACAAGACAATTCAAAGTAATGTACGTGCATTGGATATAAGGAAAGAAAAACATACAGTGAAAAGTTTATTGCTATGGCATAATTAAGAAATAATTAAGAAAAGTAAAGTAAAAATAAAAATTACAGGTTGAAATACAGACCTAGACTTATGATGTTTCTGCATTTACTTGTTACTAAGTTTCCCTTCAGGGATCAATAAACTATAATGGAGTTGAATTGAATTGAATTATATCCGTTCCTTGATCCACTCAATGTTTTTAAGCAAACATGTTTCTTAACATATAATCAAACATTTCTTCCTGAGGAGTAGGCAGTTCCTTAGAATACTATTTTTGTCCACTTTTTTGTTTGCCAGAGGTCAGTTGTCTGACAGTGAAATTCTACTTTTCATTGTTATCCTTTCAAGACCGAAGAAATATTCCTCTTAAAAACCAAGGATGTCTTCATGGTAGTAAAAGACTTCTGGTACTCCTAACCTTCCTCCTACACTCTGCTCCTGTTTTTAGCAGATTCCTATCCTTTTTATAACATTTACCCAATATAACAGTTTTCCCCTCTAAGTCATTGCTCTACAGTTGCTTCCCCTCCATTTTCAAAGTTTTTTTCATTTTACCCCATTTCTCTTTGCATGTTTACCCTTCCAAGCTGCAGCACATTCAGTTAATTACACTCATCTGTTCTTTGATCCGATAATAATTGTCCTAGTAACCAGGCAATTAGTTTTCACTCACACTTTGACTCCCCTACTGTCCCTCATCATGCCTCTGCTGTCCCATAGGTCCCTTGTTCTCCTAAACTTCTTGTATGGAAGTTGCTGACAATTGGCTTTTAAAACGGCTCCCCTCCACTAAATGATTTTACCAGCTTGCTGCCTGCGTTTTGGTCATTTACCACTACACAAGGTCATGGCTTCATATTATGTCTTGGTATCCTGGTATAAGGTGGGCTGTCATAGAAGACAGCATTTTATTTTTTGTCATAACTGAGATACACTCCATACAGACTGTTTTTTTTTGTTCCTGCAGTTGGATGGCTGATCATGTTTGTATGCATGCAGTTTTGTCAATGCTGATCAGCTACATTTAATTGTTACTAAGGGCTTCATAATGCAGCAACTAATTTTGGAGGACTTAATAACTTTCTTATTTAAACAGGAGACATTGACCTGTCTTAAATCAACAGTTCATTTGCAGCTAAAAGTTTGAGTCAGGAATAGGAGATAATTTCACCAGTTAAATTATTTGTATTGCATCAGGGGAAAAACATGCAATGTGACACCGATGCTTGATGACTAGTTTTTACCTGTTTCTGGTCTGTAGATCTTAATGGTGTTTGTGTGGAATCAACTTTAAAGTTAACTTCAGCCCACTGTCACTCAGCCAGGTCATGGCTGCCTGCTGCAGTTGCTGCTACATGACCTTGCTCTGTGAACATGGGATCCATCAGACATACTGCACCATTCTTAATTCAATCAGTGCTGTTATGCAGATCCAATAATGTATCCTACTTAAATCAAATCATGGGAGCACCAGTATTGACATCTATTTGCCCTGACAATGTCATCATTGCAAGTTCTTGAACTTTTAACATGGAGTTTAATGTTCCCTGTGAAAAGCTTGGCTTCATTAAGAGCTAAAGTGGGTTTTCTTGGAAAAAACAATGATGGTCAGGGTATAAAATCTTATCTTTATGACCTGAAAGTAGTATTACAAAGTTGCTCAGGCCTTGCACTTTGAACTCTGAACCTCTAAGAGAAACTACTGTACTAAATCTGCAGGGACATACTTTAGAGAATGTCTGCATCCCTGGAGAAAGACACACACCCTTGGAAATTGTTAACAAGGTTAAAATTGAAGGAATGTCAGTTCAAACATAAGGGAACTGAAGGGAGCTTAACAGTTCCAGCTCTGTTGTGACTCATTTCAGGAATCCACTTGCACCAGCAGCTTTGAAGAGTAGCATTTCACAGACTGCACAAACTAAATTATGTCTAAAATGGGATTAGGGTTCAACATCACAACATCAGTGTGACGGCAGCGTATCTTTGAAGAAATGTGATTAAGATATAGACAAAGACACCTCAGATGAACTAAAACATGTTTTTATGTCTCCTCCAAATCAGGTTAACTAAAAAGATACACAGAGTCCACTGGGTTCAACAGATTTCCATTGGTTTGTTTTTCATGTAAGGCAGCATGCTGTTTGGTTTTGCTTAATATGAGACCTCAGCTGTTGTTCAGAGTATGAATAATGTACTGCCTCTATGATTCTGTTTGTGTGATATGTATGAAGGCTGAGGCCCGATCATGTTGTGCACAGAGCCGATGAGTCGCGTGTTCATCATATCTCTGTTCTCCCTGAGCGAGGTGAAAGAAATGCTGACCTACATAGAAGGAGAACAATTTGCACTCTTCCTGCTGGTGAAAGATCACATCTTTCTGTCACAGGATGCAAAACTTGGTGAAAAATATCACGAGGTGGTCGAAAGCAAAATACAAAAACAAATCTCTCATACAAGATTTATGAATAACTTTATATGTTTGAAGTTTAATCACCTTAGTGTTTGGTTGTATGTTTTAAACAGAATAAGCTTTTAAAGCTTTACAATTAATTTCAAATGATCTTAGTTTGTAGCTCCCTATAAAACCAGCAGTTTGCATTTTATACATCTGCAGTGTAACTTCTACAAAAGAGGCATTTCACTTTCTAAATGTTCAAATGGTTTCTTTTAAAAAAAAGTGCAGTGATAACAAAAAGGACTCATTTATAAATCAGTAGAACATTGATATCTGATCCAAAGCTTGACTGACCTAAAAAAAGCATTTCTCAGAATTATTCATAAAAGCTGACTTTGAGCATTACATTGACCTCATCTCTAAAGGGCAACACTTATTCTAAGTTTTTTCTTTTTTAGACTATTTTGGTCGTTCAAACTTTTCTTTTAACAGTTATGACAAAAATCCTTGTGCATATAATATTGATCAATTTTTGGTTAAAACTTCCTTTAAGCAGCATCTAAATTGTTTACAGAAATATTACAGACTTCTGTGTTATATTTGCATAAGAAAGTATCTTGATCTTATCAGAATCTAGGGACATTCTTTTTATATAACGGAGTTTTTTGAGTGAACAAAACCCTTTTAGCCTTGCTGTTTATCATAAAACACCTTTATTTTTTTTTAAAACAAAGTTCCAATGCTAGATTTGAAGGTCCCATGGATGGCAGCATAAAAAGTTAAGTTGTAACTTAAAAGAAAATCAGAATCGTCATTCCAATTCAAAATCCTCACAATCCAATTTTTTTTACAGTGCAAAAAAGATTAACTGATGCTTTTGCAACTATTTGTCCAGATTTTTATCTAAAACTTATGTTGCATAATCATAAATCATCCCAGCCTGCCTACAAAAGTTTTGTTAATACTAGATCAGACAAAAACATACCACACTGTATCATATGTGATTATGTCTCCAAGACCATGTGGGAATTATCCGTGTTTTGGACTAAGCTTTGAATTTCAACCTAAAGTTGGAGTTTGGAATAACTAGAGGGGCTAATCTTTACTTGAAGAATAGACTATCAATTTTTAAGGTGATAAACCAAGGAATCCGATTTTTTTTTAAAAAATCACATTCTGCAGATATTTCATTAAGATACTTAAGCTTATTTTATAAGTAATTAATAAATAACACATTCTTCTATAAAAAATACATTTTTTACAACATGACCTGTCAAAAGCTCAGCCTTTTGTGGTTGGCTTATCATTAATATAGTGCCAGCTGCCTCTGTAGTGAAAAGGGTCAAAAACACAGCACCAAGTGTCACTTGTATATTGGATTCTTGATATTAAAAAGTATTTTTGGAGCGTAGCAGTCGCACAAGGGTTGAGCAGGCAACACAATCATAGAGGCCCTAGTTCTTGACGTAGCCGTCACTGGTTAGAGTCCTGGTGACCTTTGCTACATTTCTTTCTCATCTCTCTCATTTACTTTCTGGCTACTTTAAAAAATATAATGATAATAAAATAACATTGCAATTGCTATTTTATTTTTGGTTTTCCTTTGCACTAACCAAAAGTGTGTAAATGGGCATGTGTTACCACCACCTAAAGGGCTGAAGGGAGAAAAATGTGTCTTACACCTGTTAAATGTAATGTGACAAAATCTGAAGCCCCTGAGATTTGAAAACTGCTTTTTGTAAAATTCTGATGTTCTCAGATGTAATTAATTCCCCAGCTCTAGCAATGAATGAACAGTAATTGCAAGCAAATTGGCAGAACAGAACTTGAACAAAATTACCGTAGGCTTGACAATTTTAAAATGTCTGCACAGTTTTGTGATGGAGCCTGCTTTTAAAGTTATCTTCATTTTGCAGTAAAGGCTTTCTGTCTTGCAGTAACACTGTCTGAAAATTGCATCCTAGATGGATAGTTTACATATTTTATACAGTTTTGATTTGACTGCTGCTCTGAGTTGTTTTTTCTTTCAGCAAATCTGATGTCTACCTACTCCAGTTAATGATTCATATTTTAATAGAATAGATCATTAGATTTTCTTAACAATCAGTAACTCATAATAATCAGACTTATTGTTTCAGCCCTAATATCGAGCTATAAATTTGGTTTAAAAATGTTCTAGAGTAAAGCAAACTTTAAAAAGTCATCGTTTGCCACATATTTTAATCTAGGAAGCTTCTATAAATGTGCCAAAAATTAAAACGATACCTTTCCACACATACTCTCTATAACCTATCAGGCCCAACTGAATTAAGACACACATAATATGCAGATTGTTGCTGTAGATCTCTTGATAAAACATAGTTAAACAAAGCAAGCTTTGTGGTATTTTTAAATATGGCAGTTAAAGAAAACAAAAGAAGAGACCAACTTTGTAGCAAATTGGGCAGGAAGGGAAATACAATTTTATTTTCATTTTATTTAATTCTACAACAAGCCTTGTAGAGTGCACCATAAAAGCTTTTACTGACAAACATAATGAACTGTGAAAACTCCACCAGCTGATGCTCTGTTTGCTTAACTACCCCATCATGTGATATCCTGTTACTCTTTTTGTCCTGACTCAGATGCTGGATAATGGCTTGTAAAAGCTAACGTCTGGATGCACTCTAAGATTTATCATCGTTGTAGTAATCCAGTTTTAAGCTTGTGAAAGGTCTCCTGGGGGATTAGGTTGGAAAAATACTGGATAGATACAATAATGACTAATTCATTTTGGCACAGGCATCAACGTTTGGTTTTGTGGTTGTCTGTTGTACTTATTTGTACTTTCATCAAAATTTTGTTCTGTTCTTGGGGGAAAAAAAAGGTTATTAATGTTAAAAAAAAAAGTTATCTTGCAGTATTTACATTTTAGAAGAAAAAAGGTTTTTAAAAAAGTATCAAGCACTATATCTGAAGGATAATGTGCTTGATTGGTTTCACTTGACAACTTCTTAAATACTGTTAAGTTGGAAACTTCATAAATTAACTTCTCTAAATGATACATCTCATTTTAATCTCTTCAAATGAGATGTATTTTAAAAGGTAACGTTTTTCTTATTTTTATGTTGATAAGAACAAAATAATTTGCAATATGGATGTAAAGTCACACTCACCTGCTTCCTTTAATAGAAAAAGCTTGCAACTGGTGAAAACATGAACCAGACAGTCATGGAGCTTTCTGAGCAACCTTGGAAGGCCAAAATAAGTCTTCAGGGCAACTGAACCTCTCATTGTAAAATTACTCACGATGTTCCTCAGAAAACGTATTTTCCCTTCAGATGTTATTTTTATGAAAGGTGATGTCTGCTCCATTGTTGTCTTTAGAGATAAACAATGCCAACAACATAAATCTAGCAAATTTATTATTATTATAAAGCATTGAGTCTCTTATTTAGACTGATTTTATGTTTTTATTTGTGCCTATAGGATTATGCTGAAAAAAAGATTTTTAGAGTGAATTTTAACTGACCAAATAATAACCTCGTTATGTTGAGAACAGTAGACATGATCAGAAGTGAAGCTTTGACCACAAAATCTAAGATAAATTTGCCCTAACAAGAACCATTCAAGATTAGTTTTAAGATCCTTATTATGTCCAGATAATTGTATCCGATCAATAAAGGGTTTCAGAGCTTATCGAGAGGTGCGGAGTCTTAAAGGTTATTTTTGAGCTTTGGGAAGTAGATTCAGAATCTTCTGTTGCTGTGACAACGCTGCATGTTGAGCAAATCAGCCAGGATCAGTATCTGAATGCCCTTCTTTTTAAAGCAGTTTGCCTCATGATTACTGTACTTTGTCTGTTTGTAAACCTGTTGACCCATACCGTCTGAGAAATGCACAGAGACCTGCTTTAAAACTGTTTTACAACTCAATGTGACGATCTTCCAGTGAAAGGCAGGGGCAAGAAAAATAATGGACTCATGTTTTTGTTGTATTGGAATGAGGAGAAAATGTGAATCCAAACTTAGAGCCTCTGCCAAAGAGATTTTCTCAGGTTAGTTTCTTTTAAACCTTTATAGTTATATCCTGTCAGTGAATAGAAGAGGTATTCAGGGGGAAAAGCTTTCGAGTCAGATATATTATCATCTAATATATCCTACATCTTTAGCAGAAAGGCATCCACGTTCTTTTCGTATTAAGATAAAGAAGTTGGGCTATGTTTGGAAAAAATGTGTGATTTCCATAGCAGACATTCTTATGAAGGATTTAAAGTAGCTCTAACTGAGATGGTAAAGCTGCAGGTATTCTGTCTGCTTCCTGAGCAGCCATTACCTTTCAGATAACATCAACCACAATGTGATGGCTTTGTTTTTCAGTCGCTCAGCTTGGTTGCTGAAGTGCTGATGCAGCAAGGTGGCCCCTGAATAATAAGTCAGTGAGAGCGAGAGAGCCACACTCCAGACACTATGATTAACTCTCACCTTCTCCAAAACTATTACAGAAAAAAAATATATTTCTCTATTTACTCTAGGGGCAGACTTGAATTTGGAAGGAAGCCCAACATGAACAGATAATGTATTTGTGCTCCTGTAGACATTAATAGTGTAACACTGAGGTAAACAGCCATGTGGAGAGAGAACCACTTAAAGTCCTATGTTAGGGCTTTTTGAACTTTTTAGTCTTATAAATAATAATATGTGGAAGAAAAATATTAGGTTATTTGATGGAGTGTTTGGCTAAACTACTTTTAAATTGAAAGGACTGTAAAGATGTGCTTTAGTTCTTTTGTTTCAGCAATTGATGTGACTGAACTTTTTTTAGTACTTTGCAAGGGCTTTATTATTCATGTCTTTATATTTTCATTCTTAATAGAAGCTTTTTCATTTTTTTATTGTTATGGATTATATAGATCTTTTTTACTTGTTTGCAAGCTGTTTGCAAGCTGTTTGAAAGCTTCTAGGTCCATAAAATTTACTTGCCAAAGAAATCATTGCACGTGTAATAAAAGATGTACGTGAAATACGTGAGTATAAAAAGGTGATACATTTTACATCTTTAACATACTGAAAAACATACTGGACCTTACTTACTAATTTCATAAGAAAAGTAGGCAGTAGTTGATGAATCTTCGTCAAATTGTTTTTTTCTGACCAAATTCATATGAGAACTTGTCTATGGACTTGTGTACTTGTACTTGTGGTGACCATTTTGCAACAGACAGGGTGCACCCTAATCACAGGACAACGTAATGAAGCACAGAACAATCAACCATGCATGCACATGAGCGTAGTTTAGAGAGACAAAGTGACTTAACAGTACCTAATCCTAAGTATAAAGTATATCCTAATCATTTAAATAAAATTCAAATCAATTAAACTATTTTAATGATTTGTCAATTATCAAACAACAAGTTAAAACTAAGCTGAAAAGTAAACTGAGAAAACCTCTTTTGAAAAGTGAAAAATATAACAGAGGATCATCTTTGACCTTTCTTAGTCCTTCATCTTTTTTCCTGTTATTAGTATAAAAAAAGCAGTCATAAACACTGTACACATTATATGGTATTGTTATAAGAGTTTAGATAAGAACATCGGCTAGCTGTCTTTTATGTTTCGTTTTATGTTATACATTAGGTAATGAACTGCAATTTACTAGATAAAAACACATTCATTTAGTGCAGTCGTTGAAGCAAATAGGAGTTACCTTAATAACTGTTTGGAATGTAAGGTTTAAGGGTTCAAGGTACTTTTTTGCCATTATACATACAGGGTACATACAGTGAAATTTCATGATCAGATTTAGGGGTAGCCTGAGCCGCTGCGACTAAGCGCACTGCCACTAATGACTAACCTGACCAGCATGTTTATCTGTCAGGCTTTATATTGTCTGCCTAAACTTACAGCACTTACCTGATCAGAAGTTACAATTTACTTTGTAATCCGCTGGTAGGAGGTGGCCAAGAATAAGGACAGGAAATAAACTGTTATGTGGTACCTAATGGTAATCACCCACCACAATTCTGTATTGTTACGTAGTAACATACTACAATAGTAAATAATAGTACATGCAGTAAATAACTATATACCTTAATACCAAACTGATTACCAAAATAAAGTTTTTTTGTTAACTAGTAATATGGTGCAACTTGTTGTGTAACTAACATGTTATTACATAGTATTATGTACTGTAAAAGAAAGTTTTACCTTCTATTTTGAGTAAAACTGTATCTTCGTTTAGTTAAGTTTCATATATATGCAGGTGATACATACAGGTCTATACCTTCATTATAATTTTTTGAAAAGACTCTGGTATAACATTTAATTTGGATATGTCTCTGGAAATAATGTGTATAATGGCATTTTATTCATTTATCTATCAGACAGTCTGCCACCCCCTTTCCATGATTTTATTGATAGCAATGATATCTCCCTTTTATGTTCTAATTACATTTCTGAATTCCTGATAGCTGTCTACCAATAATTTGTGGAGCTCATTCACACCTGCCACGGTTTCTCGATGAACTCAGGGATCAACCGCAATGTGTGCTTCTGTCCATGGAATACCAGAACCTGCCTTGCATTAGAGACATTAAGCAAGTTAAATATCCTTTAGGTGAAACTGAAAAATTGTGGTTTGACATGTGCTTAAGTTAAGTCAGACTTAAGCGACCAAGTCTTGCTTTTCTGAACAAGTTTTATGACATACCCCTGGGCTCTATGAAAAAACAAATATGAGGAAATGGAGTTGTTGAAAACTACTTGGTAGTTTAACAGATAAAGGTTTTTATCAGGGTGATTCGCATTTTCTGTGGACTTCTCACTGCTCATGCAAAAACTGTGAACTGTAAATTACAAAACTTAGCTGACGATTGGTTTATGTAAACTCAATAGATAAAACTCCAGCAACACTTTGCTTGTCTCTAGAGGAAGGGTTGTTGTCTATGGTTTCTTTGCCAACATTACCAGTGTGGCTGTTGATAATGGGATCGTTTCATTAGACTAATGTGTCTCCTCACTTTCCTTACACACATATCCTCCTTAAGTGTTTACTTCTTCAAGCAATTACTCCACAAAGTATGAATAATCTGTTTTCGTTTTTGTTATTTCCTTCCCAGTGAGTTTGAGTAAAACATGTTTCTAATCAATGCCTTAATGTTTCAAACGCATCCAGGATGTTTTTTTTTTTGTTTGTTTGTTTGTTTTTATTTTTTGCATTTGGTATAAGAGTGAAAATCTTTTCAATATCCAAAACTGCTTTTTGGCATTTTATAAGATGTCTAAACACAGGTATGTTCTAGCTGAAATCTTGGGACCTAATTAGACAATAATTCTGATCTGTAAAAAACATTGTCCTATATATACAGATTTATATAAAAGCTCTGTTTTTTATCTACCCAAGCAGCACTTTGTCAACATTGTCTCCTCTTTGTGTTACAAACACAGTAAACCTTTTACTGTTTTCTCATGGGGCAAAATAATCTTTTTCTGAAGGCTTCTTCTATTTAAGGTTTCATCTATTTGTCAGAGCGCATCCTTTCCTGGCTTAATTGTTCAGCAACGCTTTAGATGAAATGCATGATTCACTCCATCAGATCACTAAAGTATGTAAATATCTTTGAACAAACACTTTCCCACAAATCCTTTCACTACCAAATACAAACTACTGAGTTTTTTGTCCCTTAATTGATATCATTATTTATAACATCAAGATATTACAAAGTTAGTTAATGACATCATTTAGAATTAAGCATTTTTGCAATGCTGAAAGACCTTGTTTTTGGACCTTTTATAAAAGCATTCTTGCTTTGTTCCAACCTTAAGACTCAACATATAATTCCAAATCCTAGTTATGAATAAAAGTATTGACCATGTTCATGTTGCATAGCTTTAATGCTGATTTCTAGTTCTGCATAAAAATCCAGTGCCATATGGCTTATTGGGTTGAGTCACGTTTGGTACATTAGGTAGATCTCAGTTCAGAGACAATAATCTTGATCACATGGGATATAAACAAACACATAACAGAGAAGAAATCCAGAATTGCATGTTTTTGTGTTTGTGCTAACTTCTTACATTCCTTCAGAGTAAATGTTTTATTAAGATTCCTCATAAAATTAACACTAGCTAACAGCCCTGAAACATCTCACAAATTATTATGAAATATATTGTATGGCCCCCTACCATCAAACAGTTACATATAATGCCTTCACAAATGTTCCATCCACACACCTCCTGACCACACAAATGTTAGCAAAGGTAAATTTCCTTGAAATATGATCCAATCTGTTTCACAGAAAATAAAAAAAAAATTAAAAAGCAGTAGAGACTGAAGCCCCTAAATGTTAAAAAAGACTTTTAACCCAGTATAAAAAGTACTGACATAAGCTTATGATATTAGCCACATTAGCTAAACTAACCATATATTACTTTGCTTAGTATATTATCCTAGCAGCTTAGGCTAGGCTAATGTGTGAAGCCACTGATAATGTGACCAAGCATTAGTTAGTAACAAAACTAGATATTGTTAAAAGTAAACACCAATAGTATCTTATTCCCCTAACCTTAAGTTAATCACAAAGGAAAATGTTTAATAATTGGAATAGACAAATAGTGCAGCCAATATAATGCGATTCAAATACTGTAAGAAAACATGCAAAGTCTCATCTGCTGTGGATCTATGGACTTCTAGTTCTCTAATCCAGAAATCCAGCGTTGTTGGCATTCTTTTTGGTCAATCTTTCTGACTTTAAATCAAATGAATTACAAACACTGTGTAAATATGGAACCAGACCAAATATCTCAGCAGAAAAAAGCTAAGATATAATTTCAAGCTAATCCTGGTATTAGGTAATGTTAGCTTAACAGGATATGTTTTGATTGCTTTGGTTAGTAAGTTTTTTGTTACGGTGGACATACCTAAAAACTGCACTTTTTTAATAATAGAAATAGATATGTGTGTTATGATAGTACTGTAAACATTTTCCCCAGATTATTGAAAAAGAAGGTGCTTTAAAAGAGTGTTAAAGATAAAATCTGGCCAATATACCCAGTTATTTGGCTGCGATCTAGATCTTAATTTTATTCAAACAGTTTAACACGAGAGATCAAGCGAAAGCAAATTCAGACAATGGGTTAAAAATGTCCCCATCTAAACAACTTTGAGAATCTGAACTCTGCCCCTATCCTTACTAATGTAGATTTCTACAGTAACACAACTTCAAGTTGTTGGACTTGTTGTTGACAAACTTTACCTGTGTAATGCTTACATTATTAACCTGACTTTTTAGTTTGCTGGGGGGGGGGATATGTAAGATGGCTGCTCTTGTGTTAAACACACTAAGTCAGGTCAGGATAACTGAACAAGTGTTAATTGGAAATCTTAGCAGATTCAGCTTCAAGATATTAATCCTTTTGGATGGTCCTTGTTATTCTTACTTGTCTTTATCAAACCTTTTACTGCTACAGTTGGTTTGGCCACTATGAATAGACTCTTGTGGTGTACAGTACTCATGCTTTCTTCACTCATTTCTGTACTTCCGTTGCTCCTCTGACTGTTTAGAAATTGTTCAAAGAAATGCATAGCTCTAAATGCTTCAGTTTCTCTTTTAGACTTTTCTTTTAAATTAAAACCATTTTACATCAGGCATAATGTTAAATTCATCAAAATGAAAATTGTCCCAACTTACTGATGTGTTTGTGTGTGAAATCAATTTGAGTGACACGCGTTGCGGTTTTTCATTTTCGGCGTTGCACAATGGCAAACCACACACACTTCCTCTCTTAACAGATTAACACTGTTTGCTCTAGAAGTTCATCATAGCGAGGTTTCTTTTCAAGCCGAAGTCAAAATAATCATTAAGAATGTTTGATTCTACGTAGCTATGCAGCCATGGCTCATTTAACTGCAAACACCATTAAAATGTTGAGCACAATGTGAACAGTTATACAAGAACATTCTGTTTGCTGAAGAACTCAGTGCACTGACAAAACGCCTGTCATGAATAAAGATGGTTTCTATGTTGACTTGTGGCAGCCAGGGAGCTTCTGTGGCGGTTGATTTATGTCACAGGGTTTATTCTTTTCTGCTCTGAAAAAAGACTGAACATATTCAGTATATTAAAGCCGTCATATCTGAGACGAACTGCGTTGCTTCAGCTGATGTTCCCAAGCACTGCTGAAAGAGTTTGATTGCTTGTCATACTTGTTTTTCGTAGCTCTGAAATCACAGTACAAATGCAGCCTGTAGATAATGTGCATGCTTCCAAGACATTGTGTTGTGTGCTTTGGGCTTTAAGAGAAGCACTGTGATGATTATGCTCCAGTTTTAGGGCTGTTGTGTTTTGTGATTGCAGGTTGTAACAGACATCTTATTTTCTCTGCAGGGTTTGCAGGTGAAGACTGATTACGTTCCTCTGCTTCAGTCATTGGCCACATTTGGATGGAGGCTCACCTGTGTTCTGCCGACTCCTGTAATCAAGACTAACAGGTAATGTTAAAATGTTCAAAAAAAAAAAAAAAAGACTAACAGGTAATGTCACTGTTTTCATTAAGGTATTTTTGATCTCTACTGACATCTGTTGGCAACCCTAAAAAGTGCTGAAACCCTAAGTCATAGACTTTGATCATCTTCAGTCTTTTTCAAGCATATTCCTCAAGGAACACTACCCTTCATCTTTGATATTTGTCCCTGCTTATTCACATCTGATGTCAACTGATGAGAAATGTACCTTTTTGTCTTTTTGTTTGTTTTTTATTTTATTTTTACTGAAGTATAATAATCTAAATCAGAAGTATTAAAACAGGTAAACCTCTAAAATATGCTGGCCTTTTGGCAAAAAGGTTAGAAAAAGATGCTCGTTTTACTGAGCTGTGAGTGTTTTTGCTTGTTTGAATCCCACTTTCAATGACAAAAACTTCTGTGTTTTAAATTTATACTCACTATATATCTCTTTACTTACTACAAAAAGGACTGTCAGTTTTAATTATGTTAAAAGGAGGAGGAGCTGCTATTTGATGTCAGGGACCAAAAAGGCAAGTAGGGATCAAGAAGGTCAGAAAGGTTCGGCAGAGAAAGTTCATTCAAACATTTAATAGCCAAAATGAGAATTCCAAATTCTAGAATCTACAGAGGCCAGAACGAGGGTGATGTGTTCCAGTTTTTGACCACCAGTTAAAAGACGAATAGCAGTGTTTTGAAGCAGCTGCAGAGGACAGAGAAGAACTGACTCATTCCAACATAAATTCTATTACCGTAATCTAATCAGACTGAATAAAAGCATGAATCACAGTTTTAAAGGTTGTCCGGATAGAAAAAATGTCACTTTTGTTCTTGTTTTATTGTCCAATATAAAATCAATGTCAGACTTAAAACTAAAATAGGTTCAAATTGGTTAAAAGTATGCTGTAATTAAAAATTAAGTTATTTAGGGCCTGTCAATGTTTTTTTTATATCTTCCAAGAAATTAAGTAGTACTTTGTCTTAAAAGCCATCCTTCTGTTTAAAGTAATATAGATCCAACAAAATAACAGTGGAAAGCAATTCCATTCATTGAAGTATGGAATCAAGAGTCAATAAACACATAAAACTCTGTGACCTGAGCCAAGTGGGCGGGGCGTACACATGATAGAGAAACATGGAAATTCTGCGTCTAGATAGTTACACAGAAAGACCAATTAGCAAGTTGCTTTCATATCAGCTGTCTCCTTGTGTGTAAATCATTGGATTTGGTGTTTATATTTCTCCTAACAACACTGAGTTTTTACAGATTTATTGCAGGCTAGTTTGGTGGCCAATCAAGCATAGTGATGCCTTTGTCTTTGATGCAGGTTTTGGTCTTTTTGGCAATGAGAAATTGTCAAGCCCTGCTTCACAACGACATCAGTGTTGTTTTTTTATTGCTGCACTTTTTCCTTTCAGTCAAACCTCAACTTTGATCAATTCTTTTTTGGTTTATCTTCCTTGAAACGTATATCAGTCTGTTGGACAACCACCATATAAGCATTAAAATGGGATTCTAATAAAGTAACACTTCTGTGTTGTTATTTATTTTTACGTTATATACAAATTTCATCAGAGGCAGAAGTCAAAAACACAATAATTACTTCCACTATATCACTGTAACTCTGTACCTGTAAATGAAAATGTACATCTTCCATGACTATAATTAGCCCAGTCCCCAAACAAAGGGTACTACAGCAAGAATCAAAGAAAAGTAGAAACTAGGCCTTCATTGTGAAGCTATTTTTAAACACTAGCTGTCAGTATTTCTTTGAAAAGTTAAAAAAAATATATATGCGCAAGTTAAGCCTTTAGAGAAATCTCAAAACATTTCAGGGACATTAAGCTAAATGTGTTTCAGTCTCGGCTGTGCAGCTGCTCCAGCTGTCTGTGTGTGTCTGTTGACAAGCAGCAGCTCTGTTCAGTGGAAAATATCTTCACAAAACTGTAACGGCTCCTCAGCAAAAGCAGCACTGAGTCATCACTCCCAGCTACTATATGAGTGTACATCCGCTTATGGTCAAAAGGCCTTGCTTGTTGTCAGACACATAGGAACACAAAGAAAACCCTTGCTTTGAGTCAGAATGGTCTGTAGTCCACTATACTCAAATTAAGCTATAGAGTTCAAAGAAAGCTGGTAAAATACGCATGTAGTTTAAAGCATTAAAAAGAGAGCATAATCACGCAAAATAAGAATTTCCTTTAAGCATAAAGGCAACAACAAAACTTCACCAAGAGCACAAAAGAAAAGGTTAAATCAGATGAAAGCATTTCTTATTCTTAGTACAGATCTAAATAGAGTTGAGAATCTGTTGCAAGACTTGGAAAGTGATGATTCAGCCCCCCACCATCCCCAAAACCACCTAACCCCAACAGCACCTTCTCCATCTGAGGTTTGAAAGGAAAGTATATAGTACTAGAACAGAATGCAAACTGCTGTATCTCGTTTTAACCAAACCTGATAACCTGCTTGTAGCCTAAATCAATTGACCACAAGTCAGCGAGTGGCAGATTTTAGCTGTTGTTGTCAGTAAGTGCAAAAGGTCTGTAAAAACAGTCTGCAACAAATGAAGGGTATCTGAAAGTCCTCTTTTTAAGAAATTCAAAGAAAACGCAGAACAAAAGACATAAAAGGTGCACCTCCCATTACTTTCCAGCACATACATCTGTAGGATTCATCATTAAGAGGTTAAACCTTGTTTTCTGTCTGTCAAGCTGTGTCTCCCAGATCTAACAAAAGAAATGTAAACCGATTATGTCTTTGTGGTAAGTAGTGCAAAAACATTCAACTACACATCAATTCTAGGTTGTCTGGTATATATTAAAACCCCACTGGTTCACCTCAAGATTCTAACAGCAATGATTTTTTCGTTTTTGCAGGATTGATTAAGATTAGCCATAACCAAGTAGGGCTTTGACACAGGCAGTATTTCCATCAGCAGTGTGACGGATTATTTGCCCAACCTTCTGCTCAGCTACTCATGTTTACTGCTCTTTTAGAGCACAACTGATTAATTACCTCTTTATTTTCATCCTTTGTTGTTATTTTCCCCAACAACCCCTTCTCTCATCTTTTTCAAAATGCCTCACACAAAAGCACAACACAGTTAATTAATCACACTCGGCCTAGATACAGAACAAGATGGAGCTCGTTTTTCTAAGCGCCTTAAAAAATATTCTGCAGGCTGAAGTAATGCTTGATGATCGTTTTCAGATTAGCAGCAGTCATTACATTTGTTTCTTAAGTGACTTTTTCATTTTAAACAAGTAATTTTGCGTGCTGTTTGTAGTATTAGAGGCTTCCAAGGCTGTACTTCATCTGGAGGGGGTTGGTTAAGTGTCAGTGATCTCAGCGGTGGCTGAAATTAATGCAAAAGGAGAGCTCACCAGCTTCTCCACACAACATTAATTCTTGTAGCAGGCGTTCGTGTTCGCTCTATTCAATTAATGTAGATGGTAATTATATTTTGGTGCCATTAACTATAGCTAATGTGAATTTCTATGCTTTAAAGAGGAGCAGTAAACAACAAAGAAGAGGAACAGTTGACTCAAATACAGTTAGGGCCAGAAATATTTGGACAGTGACACAAGTTTTGTTGTTTTAGCTGTTTACAAAAACATGTTCAGAAATACAATTATATATATAATATGGGCTGAAAGGGTTTAGGAATCATAGCTCTGTAATGCATAGCCACTTCTTTTTCAAGGAACCAAAAGTAATTGGACAAGGGACTCTAAGGGCTGCAATTAACTCAGAAGGCGTCTCCCTCGTTAACCTGTAATCAGTTAAGTAGTTAAAAGGTCTGGGGTTTATTCCAGGTGTGTGGTTTTGCATTTGGAAGCTGTTGCTGTGACCAGACAACATATGGTCAAAGGAATTCTCAATTGAGGTGAAGCAGAACATCCTGAGGCTGAAAAAAAGAGAAAAAATCCATCAGAGAGATGGTAGACATGCTTGCAGTAGCAAAATCAACAGTCGGTTACATTTTGAGAAAAAAGGAATTCACTGGTGAGCTTGGGAACTCTGAAAAGGCCTGGGCGTCCACGGAAGACAACGGTGGTGGATGATTGCCGCAGACTTTCTTTGGTGAAGAAGAACCCGTTCACAACATCAACTGAAGTCCAGAACACTCTCAGGGAGGTAGGTGTATCTGTCTCTAAGTCAACAGTAAAGAAAGTAAATACAAAGGGTTCACATCTAGATGCAAACCATTCATCAATTCCAAAAATAGACAGGAGTTAAATTTGCAGAAAAACACCTAAAGAAGCAAAGCCCAGTTCTGGAAAAGTATTCTATGGACAGATGAGACAAAGATCAACCTGTACCAGAATGATGGGA
>JAUZNJ010041283.1:12650-93531 GCA_034780135.1 Jordanella pulchra | reverse complement strand
AGACAGACAGACAGACAGACAGACAGACAGACAGACAGACAGACAGACAGACAGACAGACAGACCACTTATTACCAATTTCTACCAATTTCATCTCTATTTCCATTCCCTAATTGCCTAGTGTGATTAAAAAGCTTCAAACCCCAAATTTAAAAAAGAATTTTTAACCTTTTAATTGTAGTCATCTATCATTCATTTATCATTGTAGTCATGATATATCAGACTTAAAAGACGTTTGAAAGACTGTATTTATATGTTTCATTTCACAACCTATACCAGAGTTAAGACTTTATACAAAGTATTGTGTTGCATAAAAAGCACTTCGGTTTACGTAAACCATATTTACTTCACACCTTAAACACTAGATGGTATTTAACTGTACCCTTAGCATGCAAGTAGGCAATCCAACGTTTGTTGTGAACATAAATCCCCTTGGTTGAGTTAAGCTAATTAGTCTCACTTGTCTAAAACAAGTTAGGTTTAAGTTCTAGATTTTTTTTGTGTTGTTAAGTTTTGGATCGTTGGCCTTCTTCACTGATTTACAAAACCAGTGTTGCTGTGTGTTTCGGCTCGTTCTCTAGTCAAAACACTCAACTTTGTCCTAATTGTCCTTCTTCTGTGCTCTATTTTGTTAGCAAAAACAGGCCCACAGAATAATGTTGCCACCAACACCATGCTTTGCAGCTGGAAAGGTGTTGTTGTATTCAATTTCAAAGTTGTCGTAATCTATGTTTTAACAACTCCAGTTAGGTAGCTCTGCACATACGTCTTGTAATTGTATCTAAATAGCTCCCTGTTTCTCCTCTAACCATGAAGCTTCTCTCCAGAAAGCAATTGGCCTGTGGATGTATGCAACTGCAAATTTAAGGATAGCTTAAGAAGGTCAAAGCTGAACCAGGTTCTTCTTTCACTTCTTCTGAATATAAAAGGTTTAGTCATTGAGCTAAAAGTTGCACCAAACTGGCTGCTCCAACAAGACAATAAACCTAGAAGGTATTTGAAATGGTTAAAGAAGTTCTAGCACTAAGATTTAACCACTAAGGTTTAAGAACCAACCTAAACGCTGTAGAAAAAAGAGGTAAACTATACTTAAAGGTTAATTCTACACCTGCAACTTAATTAAATGCTTACCTGGTCTGCCAATAAGAGAGGCCAAATTTTAAGAATCATGTTGGAATCTCTTTGATGGCTACAGAAAAAAAGCATTTAGGTGCTTAAATTGTTAAAGGATATTTAGCGATATATTAATGCCAGCTTTCAGTCTTTATATATTTTCTTTACCATTGATAATATATATATTACCATTAAACTAATATGACAACTCAGCTAATGAGGACATGACCTCCCCAGCTTTTTTCTTCACATTTCATTCTTTCCTCATATTAAAAAAGGAAATCTATATTTGATTTCTGAAAACACACAAAAACATAGCTTTACATTGCATTCCAGCTCTGCAGTGCTGTACCCCCTTACAAATTAGATTTAATGCAGGACATTTCTGCTTCTAAATGCCAACTTGTATAAAGCCAAAACCATCCAAGCTCAACCAGCCTTTTACTGGCTGAGCTAAAGAAGTTGATTATTTTAGTAATAAATTCATTTGCTTAATATATTCAATCTGTCTGTTATTCTGGATCTTTTTAGTAAATAAAAGAAGCAAGTATTGGATGTTTTCAAGTTAATAAAAAAACCCATGAATACAGCTCCTCAATCATCTCATTTGTGTAATGTCTCAGACACCTTGCTAATAATTCATGGTGATGAGCAAGGCATCACAAGCAGACACAGCTGCTCCAGAAAACTAAAACCACATGTGGGCTTCAGGAAAGAGGCTTTACTAATAAGCAGCAGTGAGATCCATCGGCAGCGATCATGGAAAGTTCATATTAATGGTTTTACAAATTCTACTTTAAGGATAATTTGGCTGCAGCTCTTTCTGACAAATTAATGTGATCATATCCAAAGTTTCTACAGTGATAACAGAGGTCATTTGGGAAGTTCCAGAGCAGCCCTTCACCATCTTGAAGAGTGACTCTATAGGGGGGGCAATCAGGATGTAGAATTTTACTTTGGGACACATCAACCAGGGTGAACCTTATATAAATCCAAAACACTGTGGTCTGCAGCTGCTGATAAGACTGCACTAATCATGCTCCCAGAGATTTGGCCAGGAGCCTTGATAGACTATTCTTTCCGCTGGAACTTTTTTACATAATGTTAAATGAGGATGCAATATATATAAATTGCATATATATAGGTTTAACTGAAAATTACAGCTCCAATTCTTTCAGGGAAAGCCTCTACAATCATTGCTTTATCTAGGAACCAGATATTGTAAAGATTTGCCCACTTCAGCTCTCCTTAGTTGATTCTCCTAAGAAAAAAAGCAGATGCTGTGATGATGGTTTAAAGTACCAGATGTCTTGAACTAATAACTAAAGCTAAACTTTGACTTTATATTCAAAATAAAAGGCATAAAGCAATGAGTGTATCAAGAAGGATACACCAGGATAGAATTCTGAAACATAGTTTGTTTACCAGTGTTTTCTTTACCATCCTCTTTTATATCACTGCAATATACTTTTATCTGTTTGTCTCTCCTGTCTTATGCTCTGCTCATGTACAGCACTTTAAATTGTCCTGTTACTAACATGAAAAATGAATTATTTCCACATTCTTCATTATAAAATACCTTCAATTGCTCAGAATGGAGTGGAAACATCTAGGCACAGTTACAGCTCCATTCTTGCTATAGATTACTCCAGTCTCAGGTGTTTTGCAGCCTCCAACATATATTCTAACATGATTACCCCGTATTCAGCTTCAACCATCCTCCTATCAAGTCGGAACACTTCCCCAGTCCCTTATGTAGACAAGCCTCCCCAAAGTATACTTCCTTCACTATGTGTAATAGCTAGGCAAGGCCAGTTTGTTTATATAGTGCATTTAACTGGCAAGATACTTTAAAGTGCTGTATATGGAAAAAAAAGTAAAAAGTACATTTCAGTAAAATAAAAAGCAGCACAAATAATTAAAGAGAATAGAATGGATAATTTAAAATAAGATAAATATAGAAAGATGCACAAAAAAACGGAACTAGTAAAGATTAGATACCTCAGTCAAATGCCACAATAAACAAATATATTTGAGTTGAGCTTATTTGAGCCAAGCCATATAGTGAATTATAGACTAACAAAAGAATTTTAAAGTTTATTCTCTGAGAGACATGGAGCCAGTGCAACAGTTTTAGCACTGGGATAATGTGCTCCACTTTCTTAGTTTAAGTGAGGATGCAGAAAGGTCCATTGCCATAATCAGTAAAAGAAGACACTGCTGAGACATTAGTTGTTTAATCCTGGAGATGTTCTTTAAGTGATAGAAAGCTGACTTTGTTCCTCTCTTTATGAGTCTCTGATGGTTCATGTCTGAGTCTATCACTACACCAAGATTTAGAGTCTAATTGATGGTTTCTGGCTGTATTAATTGGAGCTTTTTACTCATTTTTGAATGTTCTTCGTTCAGTCCAAGAAATATTAATTCTGTTTTGTTTGGATTCAGCTGAATATATTTTGGCACACCCATGCATTGATTTCTTCTATTCATTTACAAGGGTCCGTAGTCACCTGGTGATATTGAAATGTACAGCCGCGTCTCGACTGTACAGTTATGGTCACTTATGTTGTTGTTTATAAAGATCTGAGTAAGGGGCAGCATGTACATACTGAATGGAAGGGACCCTAAGGTGAACCCTTGTGGAATGTTACCTGTACTGTTTAATTTCCCCTCATACATAACAACTTCCGAACAGAGCTGCAAATTATGCTGCTCCTCCGGAGTCACTTGCTGCCATCTCTTGTGATTAACGCTCTCGCTGGACTGAAAAGCACTCTGTTCGATGTTCAAATATTAGGACACTGTTTATTACGGTTTAACCTTTACCTGTATGGTGTTTATTTTGATCATTATGATGTTTTACTGTAATATTAAAGGAAAAAACTCGGAAGCCTTCACAGGGCGACACTATATCGAAAAAAAATTGTACACTGGAAGACTCTAATATGATTATACTTTATCTAAGGGTATAAGAACAAAAGGGGGTGAATGCAAATGTACACTTTTCAAATTTGATTGGAACATCATCCATGCCTTTTATTGCACTCTGCACTGCTATGTACTACTCTGTCATGGTTTTTCACATACAATCCTAATAAAATACACATGAGATTGTAGATTTGTGGTTTGGGGAGATGAGCATTCTTCTTTAAGCTATCATACCTAAGTGTGTGACCAAGTGTTTGGTTGAGGTTGTGTGTTTTTTACAAAATGCTGAGTATTTTTAAATTATTTTGACTCTCCACCACATAACTGTAGTACATACTGTAAATACAGCTATAAAAATCTGTGATTAACTTCTAACAGTATAGGTTGGCAGTCGGGAGAATTATACAGCATTAGGCTGCAAGTGAACAGTTTGTCCTTGAATCTGATGCACTACAGGCAGAAAAACAGCAAATAACTTCAACATGGGTTAGGTTTACGAAGCATGTAACCAGCTGCAGCTTATGTACAATGTTTCAGTGTACAGACACCAGAAACAGCCATAATTAAACAAGAAAATGGAAACAGGCTGAACCAATTATGTAGTCATGGGTAGCTTAGCCTCACTCATGCATACCAAGTAAAAAAAAGATAAGAATCTGGCTTGTAGTCCTGCTAAATAGCTTAGATTTCTGGTTTTAATAAAGCAATGATGTCATAACAGTATAAAAGCATGTTGAGTATGTCTTTTCACTGTCATAAAATCAAGACCTAGCCAAAGTGAGGATGGTGCCTCTGAGGTTGTAAATCAGAGTCCCCTTTTGTTTCTTCCCCCTCCCATATTCTTTGTCACACCTACAGTATATTTATCCCTGTTTTCTCCTGCATCTGTTAAAACTAAGGAAGCCTCTTGGATGAGAGGTTGAACGTCTTCTATAAAACTTTACCTCCAGTTGCCTAAACTGAACCTCCCAAGCTTCACCATGACCTGGATGACTGAGAACCTTCATAGATAAAGTTGTAAATGTTTTAACTAGGCCTGGTTTTACAATAAGCCACCTCAGACTCACTTGTGTTGACTAAATCCAAGTCATACTTGCTACAACAAATGAAATTACAGATTGTAGACCCTGGTTAGGATTTTTAAGCATTAAAAAAATAGCTTTAGACTGACAAATATTTAACATTTACAAGAGAGTTAGCTTGGGGCCATTATGTAATCCATTGACAAATCCTTTTCAAGCCCATTGTTTCGCTAAATTTGCACCCATATGGTCCCCATGTTGGGTTGGGAACACCTAGAAAGGAGGATCAGCCCTGAAACATCTAAAACCATTTCTCATGAGTCAGATTTAAATTAACATGATCTGAATGCAGAGCTCCTTAATGTTACATTTTCTGATCTGGAGAACATGGTCATATAATGCACCATATGAAAATAAGGGGGAATATTGGTAGAGGTTTGATAATAGATACAATTTGCTACTGAGAAGCTTTGAGCTCTGCCATTTAGCTATAATTAGGCCTGTACAGCTGTTCTAAAAAAACTTTCTGTTTTGGTCAACTTTGGCTCCCCCCAGTGGACAAAAGTTGTATTATTTTGCCTGAAGCAAGACAGCATTTCTCATGAGGACCAGTGCAGTTTGGTAAAAACCTGATCTGCTGTTAACCTGTAGTTGGATTGAACTACAAATCTGTTTTCAGGGATTGTGTGAAAGATGAATAAAGATGAGTTAATTAATCTAACTGTGGTAAAACAATGTAATACGATGACTTTAATAATAAGAAACGTTTAACTTTGGTTTTGTACCGTATTCCTGCACCCCCCCTAGTTGTAAGTCAACATAATAATCACAAAAGTTATGAAAATATTTTAGGAAGGTTAAAAAGTTATTTAATGTTGCTTTCATTTACAAAGAGTTTCTTCCCTGAAGGCAGGGAGCTCTGTCTGCAGAACAACAATGTAAAGGAGGGCAAACACATAAACAAATAAACAATAAATAAGCATATTTGGACGGATGGATTTCTCCACAGATGTGAAATTTAACTTAAGATGTCAAGTGAAGTCCATTGGAAAGAATTGGTATGAGAATAATCCTGATTGGTAAGAATTTAAAAAAAAGGCATTTGACTGTCTTCTGTGTGTTAGTATTTGACCTTTGTTTAAGGTTGATTTGAAAAAATTTCTTAATATCTTGGTGGTGTGACTCTTGGTTGTTGATCATTTGGTTTGACTCCTGAGCTCCCCTGCTTGTCTTACCCTCTTCTTTCTGCCAATTTCCTGTCTGAAACACTGTCAGTAAATACCATTGCTGCTTCAGGGATCTTAACAAAATATCTGCAAACCAATCAAAGTGTCTGACTGAGATTGATTTGCAATTAATAATTCATTATCACACTGACAAAGCCAATGAAAAGATACATCCATGCATACTGACGCCCCTGTCAGTGTTTTTTTTTAATTGCTGAAATTTCATTGTTTATTCATGAATGTATTGATTGTTTCAAGACATTCTTACACTGGAGGCTTGAAATATGAGATCTTTGTGTGTATGCCCCCGCCCCCCCTCGTTCCCCCCATAACCACAGCCAGCTTGTGGCTAAGCTTGGTGCCTTCATAAAGACATCCTATATAAATCCTTCAGTGTTCATTAGGTTATAGTCAGGAGAAGAGATGCGCAGCTGTGCTCCGACAGGAAGGCTTGTTAAATGAAGAAGGTTGTCATGTGTCTGTGAAGATGCCTTTACTCCATCTGTTAACAGGCTGAAGATCTGCAGGTTTCATGCAAACCTCAACTATATATATTCATACAAAGTGCCTTAAATACACGTTCAGACCCCTTGATCACATCTTTTATTATGTTATGACCTAAAGCCTCAATGTATTGGATGAACTACAAGAGCAAATATGTTCAGGTAGAACAGAAAAATATAGTTTTAAAGATTTATTTTAAATTTTAATCTTGAAAGATTTGTATGCATATTCATTTATGATGGGACCCTCAAATACAGTCCAGTGAAGTCGAAGATCTTAACAAGTAGCCTTATAATTAAAATCTGTATGATTTAATCATAGGTTATTTTATTCTGTTTTATGGAGGACTGAGAGGCTTCTTAGGAAACATTATTGGAAAAACAGCATCCGGAAGACCAAGCAACACAACAAACAGGTCTAATAGATAGATACTGAGATATTTTAAGTGGGGTAAGGTTATAAAACAACATCCTTTAAATAGCTTGTAAGAAGATTGAGGAGTATGACTGCAAACTTATCAACACACAAACTACCAAAGCATCAGAGTCATTCTAGAAAGGTGGGAGAATCTGTTGATGCCACAACTTGTCTCCTATTTCACAAATCTGTACTTCATTAAGAGGAGAAACACGAAGGTTGCGGCAGCGTCCTGAGGCCTTGCTTTTCTTTAGTGGGTATGGAGTATGGCTTAATAGGAGGATAGAAAAAGCCTAATGCCCTAAGCAGGTAGAGACATTTTACTCAAGTAAGAGTAGCAACATTTGATTTTTTTTTTTAATCAAGCAAAAGTAGAAAGTAAGCATCCAAGAAATGACGCAAGTAAGAGAAGAAAAGTACTCTGTAAAATGGCAGCTCAAGTACTAAGTAGTTAATGACTCATCACATCATGATTTACGCTTAAATTTACTTTATCTAACAGAATGTTATGTGCAAATTCTAGTTAAAACTGTAATATAAAATATAAAGATGCAAATAACAAAATTTCAAGAAACACTTTTCAAAATCATCATGTAAAACCAATATTTAGTAGATAATGCATATAGAAAAAGGGATAAAGGAAGTCCAGCTATAATGTCTACTCTTTATTGTATTTTCACCTGATCTCTATGTAGCTCCGGTTAGTCAAGGTGGATAAAGAAACCCGAAATTTCACTCATATAAAAGTAGCCGTAAAATGTACAGAGACGTACAACTACTAAAAGTGCTGTGTATTTTTGTAAAAGTTACTTGAGTAGATATAACTGAGTGAATGCAACTATTACTACCCACCTCTGCTACAAACACACTATGCATCAAGTTGCATAATTGCATCAAATTAGACCTCCACATGGTGTTGACAGTTGACTGTATGCTAAAGATTTTAGAAACAACGACTTGTTTTCTTTCATCATCACAGTTTGACTTTGTTGTTATTTTCAATAAAATCCCAGTTAAATGATATAGAGTTTTTGTTGGCAACTTGCAAAAAATGTTGTTGTTTTTTTTTAAGTCCAAGAGGTGTGAATAATTTATTGACATATTCTATTTCACATGTGTGTGTTCATCAAGTGTTGTCACTTGTCTCTTATCTAAATACTTGTAGTTAAAAAAGCTACGTTGTTTTTTGTTGTTGTTTTTTTCCCAGCAAAACTCTCCGTTTCATCGTTCCTTACCTAAATTCTGGCGCAGAGTTGCTCTTCAGACCATAAAAGCCAGCAGACAAAGTGAGCAGCCAGTATGGCACAAAAGTCCCATGATCACACTCCAAGTACGGCGCGGACCATCGGATCTGTTTTTTGTTCAGGAGGTAACTTCCGCTGTTGGGGCCCGATCCATCGGGGACACCTCCACGCGCCGGTGGTCTCCTCCCGTCCCTGAAGTCGTGGAACCAATCAGTCTCTGGGCTTCTGTTCTTTAGGTGACGGCGCGCGGTCCCTGACAAGTCCTTCAACACCACTTCATCTTCAGTCCTGGTCGCCTGGAGAAAAACATGAGGTCCGGGGGTCGAGGCGTCTGTGTGCAGGGTCACCACTGCCCTGTGGATTTTCGGGTCCCCCTCTAGGATGCTTTGAACCAGTGCGTGGTACCAGTGGATGTCCCCGTGGAAGGTTCGCTCGCGGGACCGATTCGTTTGGAGGATCATGTTAAGGAAGTTGGTCGCGTGAGCCACCGTGTCCAGGACGCTGTGCAGGGAGTAATGAGAAGCGACGTGGAGGCCGCCACGTAGGCTGCTCAGCTCATACCTCCGGGAGCAGTTGACCTGCCTTAGCGCGGAGGAGTCCCCAGTGTGCAGGAAAGCCGTCACCACCCTTGGGAGGTCCTCCTCTATTTTGTGCGCCACCACCGTGCGCTCCGTCGGCTGCAGCGGGTACGAGGTGGGATGCTGGGGCGGCTCCCTGTTGATGCTCTTTGTGCTAAACACTGGCGGACTCTTTTCGTCTCTGTCGTTTTCCGACCATTCCACGTATCCATAATTGGATCCCAAAACGAGTCCTGTTTGCAGAAGCAGCGGGAGGAGGATAAGAGCCATGGTTGTTCCTCACAGGCGCAGAGGGGACACCGCGAACACCTGGCAAACTGCGCTCATCGCCAAAAGCTCCTCTAGGTGCTGCGATTAGGAATACTTTGTCAAACACGAGAGACAGCAGTTCCTGAATTTCACAGCCATTACGTCTTGAACATCCAAAGGAATCCCCCCCTCTTCTGATCGGGGCTACGGGAAAAGCGCAGACTTTCACCAGTCAGCTGTTCCAAAGAAAGAAAAATCCTCGATCAAAATCTAAGACTTCTCGCCTGGTCTAAAGTCACTCACAGACTCGAGCTGTTGTGTCTTCTCACACTGCTGCTGCTCTGGGCGAAACAACCGTAGACGAGGAACAGGATGCCAAGAATCGGACTGAGATGTTCTTGAACTTCAGTCCCTCTCAAATAAAACCTCAACGAGTAACACGAAGTGTCGCCCACAGAGTGTGCACGCGTAAATATACGTGCTTGTTTCTCAGTAGGAGTCTGCAGGGGGTGGGCGGGGCGTGGGAACAACGGGAGCTGTCCGGTGCTGAAAGTAGCCTGCTGGCTGTCGGAGGAAAACAACATGAGAGATGATGGTGGGGAAGTAGATACCTTGGAGACTGAGAAGGAGGAGAAAACTGGGAGCAGGAATTCTAATCTAAATACGGAAATGAAATAAAGTAAGATTCAAGCAAGTGATAAAAAAACAACATGCAAAAAAACGCTGCGTGGTAAAGCTTTTCTCTATTTTTCAGTAGTTCAAATAGCAGTCACTAAATGGAAACAATAATTCATTATTTGTTGTCAAAATGGCATTAGTTCTATATAATAAATAGAATCAAGAGAATTGGAGTAATTTAAAGACACATTTGAGAAGATTATCAGTCATTCAGGTCATGGTCAACCTTAGTTTAGGCAACTGGATGTGAAGTTCTCTAGAAGATGTTTTGTTTCTCATCCAAGAGGCTTCTTCTGGTGGGGACCGCTGAGATTGATATCCTGTAGGTGTAACAAAAGAACTAGGGGAGGGGAAGGAGGGAAACAAAAAGTGGCTATGATTCCTATTGGATGGCCCATGGAGATCACCTAGGGGATGTTGATGATCCTTCATGGGATTCTGATGGGTTGTTAACTCCTTGGTCAGAGTGGTTTTGGTCACAGGCCTCTTTGAAGTGTGAGTCAGGTGAGGCAAAACGTCTTTAAAAAAAACTTTAGGTCTCTTCGCCTAAACTAAGCTTTCCAAGCTTGTAATTTAGAGACGTAATAAACAGTTACTTTTTATTTTATTTATAGTTCTTTGTATGTCACTTTGGGCATTTATCGTGGAAGGGAGAGTTTTGTATACAAATGAAAGAAGGGCTTTCAAAAACTTTTCACTTAAGTTGACAATATTAGTCCCTTTTTCCGTTGTTTTTCAGATGGGGTTAACATTTAAATGAATTTGAATGAGCTTTAAATCCAGAGAAGCATGATTCTAAAGGATTAAACATTACAGAAAGTTTTTTCACAGAACACTTGCTTTCACGTGATCTATGAAAAAGAAATAGACAAACATGAAGTCATTTGATATTAAACCTTAGTCGATGAAATATTTTTAAGCATTAAAATTTTGATACCAGGATTTCTGCTGTTTGGAGTTGGTGGGTACCTGTTATATCGTGATATTTGGAAGATGTTGGGGGCTGTTTCGGCCATTTTCAGGCTGGCCGGTATATATATGGGGATCTGTAGAGCTATTAACACTCAGTGAGCAGATTCATTAACTGCATGTGATCTTTGCACAGGATTGCTGTCTGACTGCGGCTCCTGAACCCAGAGGTGAAATGGTGTAATCTGGGAGAAACTTGTAAGCTTGGATGTTGCTGAAGTGGCCATAAATCTATTGTATTTGGGTTTCATTATGGTGAGACTTTAGCAAAAGCTCTGAAAGTTGGCAGGAAAATTAACAGCCAGCCCGACCCAAACAATCCATTTGTATCTGAAATTCAGCTCTCTGAGGGGAGAGGCTTTATTAATGCAACTCTCCCTAAATGAACTGTAAATATGAGGCTTTGCCCTCTGCCACCCTCCCTCCCCTGAAGACATCTGGGAAGCTGCCTTGTTGGTCGGCTGATGAACTGTTACATCTGTCAAGGACACTGACCCCGCTTCATGCACTTACTTTGCAGACACACATGCACACAAACTGATGCTCAGATAGGATACAAACACCTCTCCTCCTCCTCCTCCTCCTCCTCCTCCTCCTCCTCCTCCTCCTCCTCCTCCTCCTCCTCCTCCTCCTCCTCCTCCTTTTTTCAATCTCAAACTGTATCCTGTTAAGGATAAAGTATGAAATATGTTTTTTTTTCTCCCTTCATCCATTCTGATCCCCTTTATCTTGTTTTTTAACTACAAGGGCAGTATTTTTTTTACAGCAGCAAGGCCTTGGACACTGAGTCTCACCCCATGTATACCCCATGTCTTTTGTCTTCTTGGACTGACTGAACCAAAAACTGAATTTCCCTTTGAGTATTAATAAAGTATAATTGAATTGAATTTTACTCAATATAAACTATGACTATAAACCTTTAATTTGGCAACCCTAACTAAGATAAGTGTTGCTCGTTTCTTGGCAGCACCTACATCAGGGGTTTGATTACATTTTTGGGAAAAACACATTGTTGGACCTTCTTATTTCTGAGAAAGGAAAAAACATGTGATCTGATTTACCAAATGGTAAATATGAAATAAAGAAATAGCAATTTCTACTTAAATCATACAGGTGTGGGTTAGAATCTAAAACTGAATACAAGGTTTAACTCTGGCTCAGTAAAGAAACTTCCCTAACCAAAGAACTTATAAAAACTCTTGAGGTACTAACAAAAACATATCAGCTTTATTATACTCTATTAGACGCTGCACACAACCAATGTGAATAAGTGTTAACAGAACCAACAGCCTTATTTCAGTTCTACCCAACATGGGAATGTGAGATCAGTTACCAAAATGGACTTTAACTATTTTTGAGCAGAAGTTTTAAAAATATTTGTTTAAGAGATTTTGATAAAACTAAATGACAAAAGATTATTTTGTCCAAAGGCCTTTTTCACACTGTAGCTTAATAGACTTGTTGAACCGCTTATGGTTCTTGGAGAACAGAAACATGACAGAAACACAAAGAAAAAACTTAAAGAAACTCAAGATAATAACTTAGTGCTCCTAAGAAAAATTGCAACCAAATGATGAACTCTAAAAGCACACAAACAAATCAATATTTCAAGATAAGCGTCAAAACTCAATCTGAAATTCAAAGAACCAAAAATCATGACATCAACAGCAATTTTCAAGTCTTGCTACATATTTTCCACCATATAAAGATCCGAGTTTCATTTTGGTTTTTATCCAAATAAATCTATTGTAATTTTACACCTAGCAACATATTAAGGGGCGTTACCTAAAATGAAGGTGAACGTAATCCCCACTTTCAAGTATTTTTTATTCCTAATAGGTTTTCTTCCAGGTTCCTGTATTCGGGTACATCCATCTTTCATTAACTCTAAGCTTGATTCCACCAACACCCTATTTCAAAGAAACAATAGGCAGGATTTGCTTTATGACATGAACGGTATTTGACATGTAGACCAGAACATCCGGTTTTCATCACAGCATCTTCTTCCATACATCTGCTGCCTCATCATGACTAATAGCTGTCTCATCAACAGATAAACAGAGCTCGGTGAGATCTTCCAGACCTAGCCTCAGAAGTCTCAAAACTCCATCTTCTGCTTTGTCCGTCAGTCTTTTAATGCATCTGAGGCCATAGTAGAACAGACATTTCCATTGTTATTAGCATAAAACAACTCAAAGGGAAGTTCTGATAGCAAACTTTCTCGTGATATCCCAGTTCTTAAATGCTGTTTCATGCAGTTTTTTTACTGAAAATCTGTCAAAGATGTAAAACAGCATGCGTTCCCTTATCAGTTTTTTTTCAGTCTGCACAGCACCCAATGAATAAAATCTGGATTTTTCACCTTAAATCATAGTTAACTAACTTCTTCCTTTTGGAGCTACTGTCCAGCAGCTTTTAGTTGCATCCATGCTCAAATATATGAAGGGGTCATTTACCAGGCCTTTGCCAAAAATGGCGCCATACTGAAGATGCAGTACTACAATTTATAGTTCAGCCGTGTCACAGCAGAGATTAGTGTAAAAGCTGCAGGACAGCAACTATTGGGAACTGGAATCAGAGAAACCTGCCGTAATCAATGATTTTGACTACTGACGCTCAATGAGCTTTATAGTAGAGTAAAAAATATATATTCCTCGTGTAATTTGTCTAATTTCAAGATCATTCTAATGATAAAACATATAAAGCGTGATTTTTAAAGTTTTTATCTCATCTTGTGTTTCTGTGATTTATAAAAACCTTATGCCGAGGAATAATAATAAGCACCTACATTGATGATAAGAACGGGTAAGTTAACTGTTCACTTTACATTTCCTATAGGTGTAAATATTAATATGGTCCTGTGGCCTGTTCAGATAGTAATCCACCCTCCCCCTCTCCCTAAAAACACAGAGATTGTTATTATCTGCATTAAGGATTATATATTAAGTAAATTAGGGGGTTCACAAACTTCAAATAGACCCTAATGAGGATGTTGGGGTCCTTTCTTAGTCAGAAAACCTGTGAATTTTACAATTATTTCACTCGCAACAAGATTTGAAAGGATTTCTCTTTTCAAAATGTTTTTGAAAATAAGATTTTTTTTATGATGACTTAATTATTCCAGAAGACCTACCTTAATGTAACTTATGTACTGAGATGTGGCAGGAAAGATAGATATGTATTCACCTAGCTATTTGCCGCATGGTAGTGTAGAGTGAAGTTTGTGGCTACATACCAGCTGATTGCCTCTTTTATTGATTAGACAGCGTTGTGTCCAGTTGTTTCTGTCTCTTCATGTGGGCACGTCAATCTCACAGTGCTCCAGTGATTTTTCTGGGCTGATTGGAGGTCAATGGATGGATTGTGAATTGTCATTAAAGAGTGCAGCTCACCCGAGGTGACTTGCAGGCTGTTTCCATGGCACTGGAAGGTGATGGCACAGAGTTCCTGCAGCGTCATCGGCGTGAGACTTTCTTTCACCTTGTCTTAATTATTGGAAACTGCTGCTTACTGTTTACAATACTCTTTTATTGGACCAATCAGCCAACTGTGTGTTTCTATACAAAAAAATCCAAATAATTGGGGATAACTTGTATAACAACAGACACAGTAGATTAACCTGGCTTGACATTTCTTGAAAAATTACTGTTTTATAAATTGGCAAAAATGACTGAGCAGAGCAGGCATTATCTCAGTAAAGAAGCTGAGGGGCCATGCAAAGTGACAGCTCCTGCTTCCCTTTTTATCTTCTTTTAAAGGCTTTGCTGCAACCCCTGGCTTCTTTAATAATTGATGGGCATTTTCTGCTTCATCTGCATGCTTCACAACTTAGGCGCATGCAAGTGCCACACTGGCAGAGGCCGTTTTCACAGAGGTTTTTTTTAGTTTAGCCCAGAGGAGAGGAAATGTCTGTACTTGTTTATGTTAAATATTTAGGACCGTTTTTGGTCCTAATGTTGATGACCCCTATTTTTACCCTTAGGGAGTCAGTTAGGAGGAATAGTGTGAATTAAGTTTAGGTTAATATCAGGGTGAAGAATATGTTAATAAGGGTCAGGGTAAATGTTAGGGTTAGGCATAAATATCGTAACTAAACTGAATGTAAGTCAATGTAAAATATTAATATAGATAAAAAATACAAATTTGTGTGTTTGTCTGTGTTTGTGGGTGCATGTGTGTGCGTGGGTGTGTTTGTGGATCTACAGCAAACTTTTTTTTTATCTAAAGTTTCAGTTTCTACAATAAAACAGGATGGCATGAAACTCTCTTTACATGTGACCACAGACCTAAACCTAGATGAATAAAAGTGGAGTTTTTTTTTTTCTAAGGATGTAGGGTACTCTAACAGCTGGAAAAATGGCAAAAAGCACAAGAAAAACCATGGTAACCAAACTGCTCTAAACCTTATTAGAATCCATTATCAGCCTGCTAGAACAACCAGAAGACCATTGAAGAAAAAAACAGAGAAAGACAAAGAGAAAAGGATTGAAATAGTTTAAATTAAGTTTTTTTTCTGAAGAGAATTGTGATTTGTTTAGCCAACTTTGTCCAATTAGCTAGAAAAGTTGGATGTCTATTCTATTTGGTTAAGGTAAAAAGCATTTGGATAGAATAGAATAGAAAAAAATCAAATAGAATACAATACAAAACTTTACAATGGGTCTATTTATTCCTTTGTGGTATATCCACAGCAAATTGACAGAAAAAAAATCAAAGCATACAGATTCCAATAAAAATAATCAATACTAATAAAGGTAAGATGGAAACTGTATGATGAGGTCATCCATCAAGACAACCACCCTAAATATACAACCAGAGCTACAATAAAATGGTTTAGATCAAAGCATGTTTATGTCTTAGAATGGTTTAGACAGAAGATTTCCAACTGGAACTATAGCCATAGTAATATGGAGGCTGAATATAAATAAATACCACATTTGAAAAACTTTCATTTGTAGTGTTTTGGATAATCAGGTATCATTTTTATCTGAAGGTTGGCTACTTTGGCAGGGGTTATCAAAGAAGATGTGAATAAGATACTGTCCCGTTCCTAACACATTTTATTGAAATAGCACTTTAAACACCCACAAGACCAAAAATGCTGTGTCAAAGTAAAAAAAAAAAACAAAAAAAAAAACATTATTTGATATAATTACATCAATATTAAAATCAATACGTCAATAAAAGAATACCAAAGTTTTGCGAACAACATGTGCATTGACCAAAGGGGTAATAATAACATCATGCTGTTATATGCAACACATAATGTGTAAAGGACTGAAAAAAAGAAAAGTTGTTTATTTTTAATTGGTCAGAAGACAGCAGTAAACACGAAATCACTTGCACGTGTCAAATGATTGTCCAGTACACATTATGAAATTGTTTTTTTGTTTTTCTTGTTTTTTTTATGTTAATCATATGACATTTTTTAATTAAGTTCTATCTGTAATATCTATTGTAGGTAGCTTTAGCCGCATATAATTATCTAGATACTAATGATTAGATGTATTTGTTAAACAAGGTTTTATCTATCATTTATCTATAATGGAATTTTTATTTATTTTTTTTTTTTTTTTTGGGTGGGGGGTTCTTTAGAGTTAGTTATTGCTCTCTGATTCACCTCTTCCACAGATGGCTCATCTGACTTCACACAGACACCTAGCTTGTGATTACTCAAAAGCACACCCACGCTGACAGCCTACAAAGTTGTCTCGTACTATGGAGGAGGAACAGTCACGCGTGGAAGAGCAGGAATCTCCTGCGATAAACGTATTCCCTCCGGGTGTTCCGAAAATGTGAAATTCCGCACACTTTCTACTTTAACCTTAAGACAACTTGGATATGAAATTGATTCTGTCTGATAAACTGTGTAAATTGCAGTTTTTTTTATTTATTTTTCTACGAATTATGGAATATTTTGCTAAAACAGCCCCTTTAAATATCTCTATCTATCCCAATGACGGTCAAATACTGTCTTTGCTACCACCTACAGGTTAAAAGCGTATACTACGAGCAGAAATAATGGTATTTAATGTTTTTTCCTTTTGTAAATTCTAAATTTCAGGCTATGATGATTTTTCAAACCCGATTACAGTAGATTTATATGGGGTTTTTTCCACTGTAGGCTACTGCATGCAAAATAATAAACGTTATATTCGGCTACTTGATAATTCCGGAATCTATCAAAGAACTCAAATGCATCATGTACGTAACAACCAATGAGGACGGCCGGTGGAAGTCAGTGGTGGTAGCATTGCAGCCTTATAGAGACAAAAGTTAGCTTCATATGACTTCCATCGCAGTCAGTAAGGTAATACATTTATTGTTCCCCCTAACAGTTGTTGTAATGTTTTGTTTTGTTTTTATAACCACTCGTGTCGTTTTTCGTAAGACACACAACGTCGGCAGTGAACGTTTAAGCAACACCTGACGTTTGAATTAGCGCATAGATGCTAACTGCTAGCAAAGGTTAGTTCGAGAGCACAGCTGATAAACTGATGATAATTAAATGATGGAACAACGTTATCAGCAATTCTAATGAAGCGTTGTTTTCCCACCTTTTAGGTACATTCTCTACGTTAGTCTGTTTTCTTTTTTTTACTAACCTTTTATAATATAGCAGTTGTTACTTAACTTTAAAGGTTGTCCGAGTTACAAAAGCAGTCCAAGCAGTGGCTTTCATTTTCCTTTAATGACCGTTAGACAATAACGCGTATGTCTCCCTCATTATTCAGGAGATCACTGCTTTATATGTGAGATTTGCTGATATTTTCTTATGCACAGCTGTCAACTATTTTACCGGTTAATCTATTGTAGATGTTATGGACCGGTAAAAATCTTTACAAAATCAGTCCAAGCAGTGGCTTTCATTTTCCTTTAATGACCGTTAGACAATAACGCGTATGTTTCCTACATTATTCAGGAGATCACTGTTTTATATGTGAGATTTTCTAATATGTTCTCATGCACAGCTGTCAACTGTTTTACCGGTTAATCTATTGTAGATGTTATGGACATTTTTGGGATGATTATCCAGGTTATGACTCAATTTTATCAGATTAGGAAATGGCCTCACGTTCGGCATCAAAATACTTTGGTGTTTCATGATTCTTCAAATGTTTTGATTGACGCAATGTCTGTAACACATGCCCACATGATCACTCTTCCAACATCATGCTTCACAATGGCTAAGAAGTGTTCCAAGCTTCATATTTCATGTTATTATACTTAAATGCACTGAAGCTGAGGTGTTCCTTGTCAACTCAGTTACTGCAAAGCACCTAGATCCTGTACAAAACAAGTTCAGATCATTACTCCTCCACTACTGTGCTTTACAGCTGGTAAGATGCTTCAGTCATCTGCTTTATACAGGTTTGATTTTGCAAACAAAAGGCTGAAGCACTGTTTGAGATTTCAAAGTTCACACTGGACCTAAGAACATCCAATGAAATGCCACAGTGCAGCGTTTTTCATGCAGCCGATTTGTGTCAGACATCCTACAAACAAATCTTTCTGACAATGATTGAATAGGAAGCCAGAAGGGTTGGATTTAAAATGTATTTGATTTTTTTTTTTTTTTTCAAACGCTGAACCAGACATAACCTTTATGTACCTTACCTTGGTTTTTTTTGCCTCTAAATGTCCTAGCTCTTTTTGTATCTTCATTTGCTAAAACTGCTTGTTTTATCATCCACTTATCTTGTTGATGTAATGGCAGCATTTTGTGTTCTCATTTGTATGCCATAGCAGAATCAACCCCTTTTTGGACTCTCTTATGGATTCCTCTAGGCAGTCCAAGAAGACCAGGCAGAATCGAGAGGCGAAGCGCAGCCAGAATCAGCCAAGACCCCCTCCTCAAAAAGATGCCTATGCCAGGTTGCTGAGCCAGCACCGCAGCAGCATTTTCAGTTCATATCTAGAGCAATATGCAAAGGACTCCTTTTCCCAAAAAGAGGCAAATACATCCAGCTCTGCACAAAGTGACGGGCTTAATGTAGCACAAAAAAGAAGGGACCTAGTGCAGATCGATTTATCAGATTCAAGTGACTTTTCTCCGTCCTCCTTGAAAAACAAAGAAGAGGAGAGTTCTCTGTCCTTATACATGAAGAAGTCAAACTTTCATGATGCTCAGCAGGAGTTTGAAAGGAAGCAAGGTGTGAGTGAGAGGCAGCGACGAGGGCAGAGGAAGGACACCACCACCAGCCAGGACGGGGATATCGAATCTGGAGAAGAACTTCCCTGCTTGAGACCAGGCAGCGCAAAGAAAAACCCGAAAATGAAAAGCACCCCCTCAATGGAGGCAAGTGCAAGTAAGCAGGAGCAAGAGAAGGCGAAGAAGTCAAAGAAAAAAAGCCAACCAAAGCATGCAGAGGAGGAAAAAAACAGAGCAAAAGGAACCACTGATCCTCTGACACCAAGATCCAAACCAAATCATAGTAAAAGTGGTCAACCTCAGCAGTCTGCAGGTTAGTAAACACTTCTGGTTCTTTCTCACTGGAATAATCTCCTGTACAACTGCAGCAGGTCATGAAGTCTTTAAGCCTTTAAAGCCTGAACCATGAAATTGACAGAAAATTCAGATTTTTTTTAATATGAGTCGTCATTGATTTCTATGAAAAATTATGAAAAAAACATACATTTTGTATAAGTTAAATTTGATCATTTTTTGCGTAAATTTTGATACATTATAATCTTTTATACATTTTCTGTTCCCTACATATTTCTGATTTATTAAGTCAAGAGCGAAAATATCCCACTGATGATGCAGAGGTCTCAAAAATTCATGTATCAAATATGATACACTTGGCTTTAAAGGGTTAAGTAGAATGTTTTTCAACCTTAGGAACAAACTCTGCAGGTGAGAAGAGGAAGAATAAAGGAGATGGACGAGCAAAGAAACAAGTGTTTGAGTCCTACATGAGCTTGGAGGAGGTTTCCCATGGCCTCAAAAGAGGGGAGCTTTATCAGGTATGGGCCCCACACAGGTCCTACCATTTTGACTCTGTGCAATGTAAAAGAAAGTAAGACAACATTTTGTACCAACTATGCCTTACATCCTACGCCAAGCTGGAGTTGTTTAGGATTAGTTATCTGCCTTTTTTATACAAGTCAATTGCCCCGAATTGGACCAATTTAATCCTCCACAATGAGTGGACAAAATGTGGACAATAACATTTTCCAACAAGATAATGTAAAAATCTTGTTTCAGATCTGAGCAGTTTTATATTTAACCCAAATCGAAGAAAACACACAAAAAAAAAGATGTTACAATATTAAAGTATCCCGAGTTATTTTTTAAATCCTTCCTCTGTCCTCTACAGGGTCCATTAAGAATCAATCCCAAGAATTACAACGAAGCCTTCATCCCATCTCCTGTGAGTGAAAATACAGCTGCTGCACCGTTTGCTGTTGAACCTTAAAAACAATGACGATCAAAAAACCAAGTACATGTTTGTTTTTTTATGTTTCTAGGATGACACGCGTGATATTTTCCTGGATGGAGTTGTTGCCCGCAACCGTGCCCTTAATGGAGACATAGTGGTGGTTCAGCTCCTCCCTCGGGAGCAGTGGAAGGTGAAAGCTCAGATATCTAATAGTCTCGTAAAATAAGGTGTTCATCCAGGGTCTCTTTATTGGCTGGTGATTATAGGTAACAAATGTATGTTTAGAATGTTGATTTTGTTATCGATCCTGTTTAGTTTGGCAAATATTCCATCATTGTTTGGTTTTATTTGGTGCAAATTGAACTTTTTGAATCAGGACGTTTATTCTTCACAGGCTGAGTTTATATAACAAACACCTACAAGGAAAAAAGTGCATGCACTATTATCGCTGAGTTAGCAGGGCTGTGAGTAAAACGTGGTTGTTCTACCTGCTGTTCCAATCCTGCAACAACTTGTCAGTTGCTCATTTAACCTGATCATGCTAAATACTCTGATACCTGCTGAAGCCTCCCTGCTGAACATGCTGTCTTAGCCAGAGCTTGTGAAGGGTTTCTGAATATTCACAAAAAGTCTGGTCATTACGTTTGAGTGTTTTTAAAGTCTGGTCCAGTATTTACGTATTTAAACATTTATTTTGGTTTCTTTTTCTTTTGAAACCCAGATATTTTTTATTTTGTATTATTTTCAAATTACCTCCTTTTGTTTGCAACACCGAAACCGATTGAATACTTTTACTGAAAAAGATCAACTAGTTGTCTGTTTTTGGCCTCCAGGAATTATGTATTAGCGATTTACTAATAGAACCTTGGGTTCTAAAAGTAGCTTAGATGCCAGAAAATATGTTTGCCTCCATATTTTCCTGATATTTCCAAGCAAAATAAATGCATGAACCATAAAAATTAGCATAGCAGTACGTATAATTAATGTAGAAAAATCCAGTCCCGGTTGGTCAACCTTTTGACGTTAAAAATGTTCAGTAGAGCTAATCAGGGTATTAAAAAAATTAAAGCAGTAACTTGATCAATGTTTTATGAGGTAAAATGTTTCAAATATCATAGAAAGTGTTTCAAATGCGTAGAAATTTAAGTCTGAGAACATTGTTTTGTTCTGGAAAATTAGCAGGAATTCCTGCTTGATTACATGTCAATAAATCTGAAATGCATACAGATAAAGATATACAGTAAATACACATCAGTGTATTTTCTTAATGTCCACTTTAGAGGGGTTATTTTTTGCCAACTAAATGCTGACTTCTTTGATTAAAGAGCTAAAAATGAGAGGTTAGTTCTGAGATCTTTTGCTTTTCAGATGATCTCAGTTATAAACATTTTATGGTGTTGATAAGAATGAATATGGAGTCCTAATACTCCTAAATGAGCTGCTTGAATCTAGTGCTGCAGAATATATTGTAACTAAATAGTCATCATAATGGCACTATGTATATTATTTGTGAACGAACAGGGAGTTGAAAAATCATTGATGAACACGCATCAGAAACATTTTCTAAAAGACTACAGAGGGATGGATGGTGGCGCAAATGATAGGAAAGAAAAAAAATCTCAACTAACAATATCTCAATATTTATTAAAATAGTGCAAGATTTTTCCTCAGAAAACCCAATATTTATAAGCACACAGCAGCCCCTCTGTTTAAGAAATAACAAATCATATTTTGAACATAACAGTATGAATGTTTGCCTCTGTAGGTGGTGAGGTCTGATACTGACTGCGATGGCACCGGTGAGTCTGACACGCAGGCAGAGCGGGTGCAGCGGACAGGCCACGGCCCGACTGCTAATCCTACAGCAGAGGACCAGTCAAGTGACCCAGAGGAACTCATTAGAAAAGGTCCTAATAGCAAGTCTAAATCACCACCAGTTAAAAGAAATCGTGTTCTGTTATCTGTGATGCTCATTTACTGATGTGTTTTGAATTAAACAAAAAACAAAAGGTCTAAATGAGCCATCGCAGCTCTGCTCATATCAGCTTTTTGATCTTAACTCAGGGGAACGTGAGGAGGATCCTTCAACAAGCAGAGCCACGGCTGAGGTCCTCCAAAAAACTGCTAAAGTAAGTCTTTGTCCCCTAGACCCCCTAAGGAAGAAGGAAAAAAAAAAAAAAGCCTCTCTTTGTCACTGGCATTAAGATTTATTTTAAAGACATAATAGTTCAAACAAGATCCCAGGTGCCACATTTTGGGGCAGATTGTAGACCAACCCTCCTCTGGGTTTACCAAGCTGCAGTGTACAAAGAGGGGAATCTTTCAGCAATACTTTGTACAAATACTTTGAAAAAAAAATGTTTCCTGCATTATCCTCTGCTTCTGGCTGAAAAAGCCAGAGAACCTAAAGGAGAAACATCCCACGGCATCACAGAGCCTTCACCATACTTCTTAATGGGAATGAAGTGGCTTTTCTTTACAGTGGGGCAAAAAGTATTTAGTCAGCCACCAATTGTGCAAGTTCTCGCACTTAAAGATGATGAGAGAGGCCTGTAATTTTAATCATAGATAAACCTCAACTATGAAAAACAAAAGGAGGGAAAAAACATCCAGAAAATCACATTGTCTGATTTTTAAAGAATTTATTTGCAAAATATGGTGGAGAAATTAGTATTTGGTCAATAACAAAAGTTCATCTCAATACTTTGTTCTATACCCTTTGTTGCAATGACAGAGATCAAACGTTTTCTGTAAGTCTTAACAAGGTTTTCAGACTGTTGCTGGTATTTTGGCCCGTTCCTGCTGCAGATCTCCTCTAGAGCAGTGATGTTCTGGGGCTGTCGCTGGGCAACACGGACTTTCAACTCCCTCCAAAGATTTTCTATGGGCCTGAGATCTGGAGACTGGCTAGGCCACTCCAGGACCTTGAAATGCTTCTTTTGAAGCCACTCCTTTGTTACCCGGGTGGTGCGTTTGGGATCATTGTCCTGCTGAAAGACCCAGCCATGTTTCATCTTCAATGCCCTTGCTGATGGAAAGAGGTTTTCACTCCAAATTTGACGATACATGGCCCCATTTGTTCTTTCCTTTACATGGATCAGTCGTCCTGATCCCTTAGCAGAAAAACAGCCCCAGTGCATGATGTTTCCACCCCCATGCTTCACAGTAGGTACGGTGTTCTTCGGTGCAACTCAACTCTCTCCTCCAAACACGATGAGTTTTTACAAAAAAGTTCTATTTTGGTTTCATCTGTCTATATGATGTTCTCCCAGTCATCTTCTGGATCATCTAGCAAACTTGAGGTGGGCCTTGACATGTTCTGGCTTAAGCAGGGGGACACATCTGGCACTGCAGGATTTGAGTCCCTGGCGGCCTAGTGTGTTACTGATGGTAGCCTTTGTTACTTTGGTCCCAGCTCTCTGCAGGTCATTCACTAGGTTCCCGCGCGTGGTTATGGTATTTTTACTCACCGTTCTTGTGATCATTTTGACCCCACAGGGTGAGATCTTGCGGATCTTGCGTGGAGCCCCAGATCGAGGGAGATTATCAGTGGTCTTGTATGTGTTCCATTTTCTAATAATTGATTTCTTCACACCGAGCTGTTTACCTATTGCAGATTCAGTCTCCTTGCCTGGTGCAGGTCTATCATTTTGTTTCGGGTGTCCTTTGACAGCTCTCTAGTTTTGGCCATAGTGGAGTTTAGAGTGTGACTGTTTGAAGTTGTGGACAGGTGTCTTTTAAACTGATAACGGGTTCAAACAGGTGCCATTAATTCAGGTAACGAGTGGAGGACAGAGGAGCCTCTTTCAGAGGAAGTTACAAGTCTGTGAGAGCCAGAAATCTTGTTTGTTTGTAGCTGACCAAATACTTATTTTCCACCATATTTTGCAAATAAATTCTTTAAAAATCAGACAACGTGATTTTCTGGATTTTTTTTTCTCCTTTTGTCTCTCATAGTTGAGGTATATCTATGATGAAAGTTACAGGCCTCTCGTCTTTTGAAGTGGGAGAACTTGCACAATTGGTGGCTAACTAAATAGTTTTTTGCCCCACTGTATATTTTTTTCCATGTCCCACCCACCGAAGGTGGATTCATTTCTCTTTCTACCTTCTCCTCCTCCTTACATGACAAATAAAAGACAGTCCTGTCAATTAAAACTTAAAAAAAGTACATTTACATCTCTCTGTTTAAAAAAAAAAAAAAAAAAAAAAAAAAGGTGAAAAGCAGGGATCATCCAAAGGATTTAGATTTGAGGGATTATATTCTCTCTCTGGGGGGATATGTGAGCGTTTTAGGAAGAAAGTGTTTCAGAAGACACATCTGAAGTTCTCCCTCTGCTTTCTGTGTCCACATCCACCAGGTGGTTTACATCACTGAGAAAAAACACTCCCGAGCTGTAACCGGCCACCTGAAGTTCCTACCAGACAAGCCCTTCGCCTTGTTCTCCCCTACAGACCATCGAGTGCCTCGAATAAACGTTAAGCTTGACGACTGTCCCGAAGACTTTCAAACACACCCAGGCGACTTCGCCAAGACCTTGTTCATCTGTCGGATCACCGACTGGGCTGCTGACAGCAACTTCGCCCTGGGGTGAGGAGCACGTTGGTATATGACGGCAAATGATATTGGGATTACAAAGCTGTATTAACTCGTAGATTTTCATCTGACCTTCAGCCAACTTGCTAAGACCCTTGGTCAAGCAGGTGAAATCGAGCCAGAGACAGAGGGAATACTGACTGAACACGACGTGGATTTCTCAGAGTTCACGGAAGAGGTGTTGGACTGTCTTCCTAAGAACCTCCCATGGACCATCCCGCCAGAGGAGTTTGAAAAGAGGAGGGACCTTCGGTAGGACCACAAAGCCTATTATTTATGGTGAACAGGTTTCGCCGTGTTAAACTTCACACTGACTTTTAGAGATTCGCTTTCAATGTGAAGACATAGTGATTTTCTTTGAAGGAAGGAGTGCATCTTCACCATTGATCCCGTGACTGCTAGAGATCTGGATGATGCCCTGTCTTGTAAACAACTCCCAGATGGTAAGATGCTGCTCAGTGTTCATTGTTCAAACCTTTAAGAATGAAGTATTGTTTCATGCCAGGTATACTTTTAGGAAGTTTTCTGGGGGAAAAATCCCAATTTAATAAGAGCAATAAACTAGATTTCGCCTTTAGATGGGGCTGTTGAGTTCTTCCTGGAAACAAAATGTGTGACACATCGACTCTTATCAACTTATTTGTTGATTCCAAATACACAGCAAAAAGTATCACCTTTCACACATCTAATAAATAAACAACTCTTTACTTTATAAGACTGCTGGTAAGACAACTTCTTTTTAGCAAATAATCATCTTCGGATGAACATTTCATCCGTTGGACACGCTGTCCACCATTTTGCTCCTTTCTTTTGCTGCTCTCTGTGGGCAGGGAGGGGCTAAGCTGTGAGTGGAAGCTATTCTCATCCGTTTTTAAACATAACACACAGAGATGGTGTTTGACATCATAACTTATCCCATCCAAAAACATACCTTTAGTTTTACTCCTTTCTATCTAAAATATAGATTTTTTTTTTTTCTCATTCTCATTTTTTTCTCATTCATTAAAGTATTAAAAGGGGTTTTTAAAAACCCCTGTGTTTTTTATTTTGTTTGTTTTTTGTTTTTTTTTTTTAAAGGGAAAAAAAACTTTTTTTATTCTTGTAAGACAAGGCAATCTTCAGCCAGCTAACAGACAGTGTGCAGCAACAAGTGGAGACAGCCCTGTGTTGCTTTGTGCTCACCGGATTTGGAGAAAACTCTGGGCACTTGTTGTTGTGTGTTTGTTGAAAGGACGTCGGGACTGCTGGACGAATCTTGAAGATATTTGTGGTTTTAAAGCAAGAAGAAGAAAGAAAACATTTCAAGTGGAAATGTTATTCTCTATTTCTCCAATAGAGGGAGACGTTTGTCATTTTACTTTGCACAGATTTCTTTAATAAGCAGATTATTAATTTTCACTAAATTTGTTAATCTTCAAAAAAAAATCGTTCAGTTTCGTTATGTTACTTATTGTGACAAAAGATATATTAAAGCTATTTTACCGATCTACTAAAATACCTGAAGACTGATTACCAGAGAAACCTTTTAGCTCCCTAGGAACCTTTGACTCTTCACCTCCAGTGTTTGTTTCTGCTCAGCTCGTTTGGATGTCAGTGATTAAAAGGCTATTTTGAACACAGGTAACTTTGAGGTCGGGGTTCACATTGCTGATGTGAGTTATTTTGTGGAGGAGGGTACTGCACTTGATGCCATCGCCAGCCAAAGAGCCACCAGTGTGTACCTCGTTCAAAAGGTGAGTGCTCCGTGAACCCAGGACCAGTAAATCCGAACCTTGATTTATTTATTTTGATTTCTTTCAGGTTTTTTAGTTCAATAATGGGCTCTGTAATGTGTCCCACTTTAGGTGATTCCCATGCTGCCCAGGCTGCTGTGTGAAGAGCTGTGCAGTCTGAACCCTCTCACTGACAGGCTCACTTTCTCTGTCATCTGGAAACTCACACCCGAGGGAAAGGTGTGTTTGAACAAATGAAACTCAACTTTTTTTAAAAAGTTTCTGTTCAAACGTGTTTTTATCAAATCAAATGCAACCGTTTGTCAGATCCTGGACGAGTGGTTCGGCCGCTCAGTCATCCGCTCCTGCGTGAAGCTGAGCTATGACGATGCTCAGAGAATGATCGATGCCCCCGAGAAGCTGTTCTCTCCTGATGAGCTTCCGCCTATCGACAGCGAACACACTATCGATGAGATTCACCAAGCTGTGCTCTACCTGCACTCCATCGCCAAGAAGCTTCGAGCCCAACGCTTCATAGGAGGAGCTCTTAGACTGGACCAGGTCAGCACATTTAACTGGTTTCACGAACTGTACTGAACCATACAGCTGCTGTCGAATGGTTTAAATCAAAGAATATCCATGTGTAAAACGGTCTAGTCAAAGTCCATGCCTAGAATCCAATTCTGCTTCATGTTTTGTATGTTTCAGCTGAAACTTTCTTTCACGCTCAACAAAGAGACCATGATGCCTCAAGGTTGTTATATTTATGAATACAGAGACAGTAACAAGTGAGTAGCCTCTCCTAAACCAATTGTTCAAATCTTTCTGATTTTCTTTCCTCATATTTTGTCAAATTTAAATAGTTTAAACTTTATCAAAAGACTCTCTACTGCTAAAAGCCAAGTCAGACTTTTTTGCTCATGTTGTCTTTTTTTAGGTTAGTAGAGGAGTTCATGCTGCTGGCTAACATAGCCACAGCGACCCATATTTATGGGGCGTTCCCTGAACTGGCCCTTCTGCGGCGCCACCCTCCACCCAAAGAGAAGATGGTGAAGGAGCTGGAGGCGCTGTGTAGCAAGCTTGGACTGAACATCGACTTCTCCTCTGCAGGATCCATACATGTCAGTACCTCTAGACCAGAAAGTGTCAGAGCCTGTTAATTTGATTTCCATTATAATAGGATCAACAGTTTTATGGTGCTCAGTCAGCTTTTTTGGTGATGTTCTCAGAGTGTTGCAGCAGGGACTGATAGTGATTTACTGTGATTTGTATAGAAAATGTTCTGCTGTGTCCAACAGCCATTTATTAACGTCTCATGTTTCCCACCCAACAGAAAGGCCTCTGTGCTGTTTATGGAAACGACGAGTACTCTGCTTACAGAAAAGAAGTGCTCAGTAACATGTGCTCCAGACCCATGCAGGTCAGAACTGATCAGTTTCTCTGTTTATGTGTTTGGATTGATTCCATAAACAGACTTCTTGATGTCCGATTACCAGCATTCACACTAACAGTTAAAGGCGCCGATATGTGTGCAAAGACTGAAGATACATAAATCTTTTATTGTAGGAATAATCTTAGACTGAATATTTCAGAAACATACAACCTTTAATCCGAGTATGAGTGGAAAACATCCCATGTTTGTTCAGGTGTCTTTATTCCTGATGTTTATACCTTCTGCCTTTAATGTAGCACAAGGTCTCCAACTTAAAAATCTCACTAGGCTGAACTGAGCAGGATTTTTATTTATGGTAGGAGTTGGTCGTGAATAAATGTGGATTTAATATCTGGTGATTTGTGTTAATCAGGCCAGAGAAGCCAAGGAGGGTTTTATTTAGGTAAATATCCTGTTTTTAGTTGTTTTATATATGTATGATTTGTTTGCCCCCATCACTATGGAGGACCATAATTAAAAATGCACAGAGAACTAAATCAGTGACCCACAGTTAATGTATTTACTTTTAATAAATAAGTAAAGGAAAATTCAGTACTCAGGTACCGAAGAACACGACTAAATATTCATTGTTTGAATAAAAAAATAAGAATAACAGTGCACAGATAAAATAAAATCAGCTAATTTCAATTTCAGGGTATTATTTCAGCAGTGGATTATATTTGAGTCTTTTATTTATTTATTTATGTATTTTAACGATGTCAGGATTAGTCCACCATACATTTTTTTTTCTTCTTCTTCTTTTTAACATTTGATATAAGCTAATTAGTCCATGTCAGCATGTTCTCGTAACAGTATGTCTTTTAGGAGAAGAAAAGGAGATTATTTAAAAAAAAAACTAAACCATAAACAGGCTTGTGTACCTTTTAATTTTTTTTTTCTTCGTCTGAAAGGGTTTCCCTTTGATTCTATTATCTATGATCTTTAATTGTCCTGAAATTGTAAAAGGAATTTGCTGGTTGACTCCTATTAATAGAAATAAATGAAGTTTGAGTTTCCATCTGTGATCTGTACCGTTTCTGTCCTCAGCTGGCCTTGTACTTCTGCAGCGGCACCCCGATGAAGAAGGAAGACTTTAGGCACTACGCTCTTAACGTTCCCCTTTACACACACTTCACATCTCCCATCAGACGCTACCCTGACGTCATCGTGCACCGGCTGCTGGCGTCTTCTCTGAGTAGGTGTCGCTGAGGAGGCAGACAGACAACCATTTGTTTTGCTTTGTTGTTGCCGAACATATTTGTGTGATAAAAGGAATCTAGAAAGATAAAAGACACATGTTTTATTCTCTTTTTCTCTGCATGTATTTTGTCATTATCTGCCATGTTTTTGATATTTTGTGTCCTCTGATTGTTTTTGCTCAGATCTCGGCCCTTGTTTAGGCCTGTCTACACAGCAAGTGGAAAAACAAGCAGTACACTGCAATGATAAGAAGACTTTGTCCAAGAAAGTCCAGGAGCTCAGCTCTGAGCTTTACTTTGGAGTGTTTGTGAAGGTGAACAATCACGTCATATCATACATGCATCAGATCCAGACTGACATGAGATTTAAGATTACATTAAACAAAATAAATTTAATCTTATTTTACCTTTTATTATCAGTCAATGGTATTTATTAGAATATATCCTTCTTATTTGTTCATCTGTTTTAAACTAATAGTTATTTAGCAGCTCATGTTGAGTAGTGGTGTGGGGGGGATTGTTTGGTACAGGTTTAGTAAAAGGGCTGAACACATTCTTTTGTTAAATGTAAACATGTAGATGTTGTACTTCAGGATTTCATTGTTTTCATGACCTTGAAAGCTTTTCTGTCCACAGTTTATTGTCTGTGGATAAACTTCTTGATGTTCACCCACTGTTTTGCTCTATAGGAGTGTGGACCTCTGGACTCCAAGGCCATGGTGATGGGGATGCTGGATAAGTGTTTTGATGTGCTGGTGCTCAAATATGGGGTACAGAAACGCATCTACTTCAAGGTAAGCTTCAACATTTCTTTAACTGATTTAATGACGTTTCTTTTTAGGCTCCTTATCTTCTGCTTCCTATGTGGATGATGTTTATTTTACACTTGTAAATGTGGGGAAAGTAAAACTAACAGAAGAGTCCCGCCGCATCCTGTGAACAAGTAACTGTCACAGAAATAACTGATGTTTTCTGAAACAGTTTTTGATTTATTTCTCTTTCCTTGTAGTCTATTGTCGGCTTGTCCTCCTTCCACTATTGGAAGGAGGACAAAGTCCCGCAGCTTAAACTGATCTGGACCGGTGAGGCTCTGGAGACCCCCCCTGTAGAGCAGGTGAGGAAAAAACGCTATAATGGCGACAAATCTGGGACTTCTGATACCAAAGGCTTGTTGGTTCTCACTAAATCATAGTATATACATTAATAAAGATATAAGGTTCAGACATCGATCTCCACTGCTTAATCTCTACATGTTTTAACCGCTTTTACCTGCTGGTGTTGATGTTAAGATTATTCTAATTTCACTTTAAAGGGTTTTATTACATTTATTTATTTACTCGGCAGCAGCTCACGCTGGTTTCATGCAAAGTGTTTCTGAAAGATTTCTTACACCTTGTTTCCTCATGTTTTTGGGAAACAATGCCCACTGGCATATAATGTACCTTTTTTTGTTTATGAAGCATACATTCTTGGATAATGGCAATTATTTATTTCCCTACCAATCCACTCCTTGTGCTTCCGTAGCTCAGAGCGACATGGGTTCATCACTTTTTGTTCCTACATGTTACTCATAACTGAAATACCACTAACTGTCAGTTATATTTTAATGGTTTGTTGTGAAACAACAAGCATTGTTTTACAAGCATGTTTCACTGCCTCTCTTGTGGAGGGAATCAGTGAAATTGAAGATTTTTCATTATGAAACCTAAGTGAGGGAAAAAAACTGATGATGCTAATTTTTTAGAAGAAAAATCAAAGATTAGATTTTGATGCCGCATCACCCAGCCCTAATGTACAAGCCAGTTAACAGCTCCTAGTTGAGTTGTGCAAATAATTACCAAAAGTTTAAGATCTAGTTTGAAAAAACACAAAAATATATTTGATTCTAAGACCTGAACAGCGCTGGGACTATAGTATGAATGTTAATGTTCACTGAAGAGGGAGCTGAAGCTGCTGATGCTTTCAGATGTGGCACATCAACATCCTTATTGAGGGGCTGCACAGTGACCCAGTGGTTAAGTGTCGTTTCTAAGCTCAGTTTAGGCAACTGGATGCGTAGTTTTCTGGAAGACGTGTCGCCTCTCAGCCAAGAGACTTCATCAGTTCGTTTGTAAATTGTCCTCAGATGTGAGTGGATAACCCCGCCTCTCGCCCGTCGTCATCCAGAGATAGGCATCGACTCACCGTGACCCTGACAGAATAATCGAGAGAAGATGGATGGATGATTAGAATAAACAGCTGCTTCAGTACAGATGACTAAGATCAGGGCTGAATTCAAGGCTTATCAATGATGCACTTCAGGTGTTTAGTTTTTCTCAGTTTTTTTTTTTAGTGAGAATGTGAATTTTTCTTTCCCTAAGTTCTGATAAGAGGCTCTGGGGAGGATTTATTACAACTTCAGGTTGCCTTAGATAAGCGTATTTTGATAATATTGGTGGATTTTGATTAATATCAGTTGATAAGTTGATATCTGTTTATTCACATCGATGTACCGCCTTTCCACAAAGCTTTCTATGAAGGTCAGTCTCCATTATGTAGCTGTGCATTGTCACCATTTGCCTTTCCGGTAGTTCTGTGTTTCTGCCAGTAGATGGCGCCATGTCTTCTATTTATGTCTGCTTATCGCTCAGAGATGGAACCGTGTTTTAGATCTAAAAGGACATTCAAAACAGTGTCATGATGGATGCTGGATGGAAGTTCTGATCTAGAAAGATAGAGAAAGATGATTAAGGATCGCAGGGGTTTCCATCTGATTTAGTGCGCGTATACATAGGCTTTGGTCCTCGTCATTGGTTCGAATCCCGGCCTGATGCATTTGCTGCATGTCTTCCCCTCTACTCCTGTTTCCCGTCTGCCTACGGTTTTTATTGTCAATTGAAGGCTTTCAATGTGCAACAATAGAAATGCCAAAACATCTGTTTTTTATTTTAATATAAACAAGAGACGTGATGAAATCTTCATAAATATGTTGCAGCTCTCTTGTCAAACCACGTACATCAAAATAGTGCAGATTAGTTTTCAGTGTTTTCAGATGTGTAGACATTTAAATGAATTATTTCATTTATTAATTAATTACAAACTTCTTATATTCCATTATTGAACCACTCATATTTAAAATTCATAAAAAGTTACTATATATTTGTGCTATTAGCCTATTTTGTTTTTACTTGTCATTTGCATATTTTCGTCTTTAAAAGATTCTCTATCAACTCTAATTACATGGTTAATGTGAACTAAATATTCTGTCTTAATACCTAAATAAAACTCCACGCAGCATTTAATCAGAATTACATGTTTAACTATTGTTTTGTTATACAGATCTAATTCACTCCCCCATTATTAAGTGTTGTTTGTTTTTTGTTTTTTTTCTGTTGTTTTTACAGCACTGGATTATCCAGCTTTACAAAACTGCATTATTATTCATTTCTGGCATATTTTTGTGACTTACTTGGTAACTGAGCTTCCATTTTGGTCCAAATCAGAAGCAGAATCCAAACTTTAAGAGATTTTTTGAACTTTTCCAACAAGCCTCCAACATTTCCAAAAGTTGCAGAGTCAAGAGGATAAAATACTTGTCATCTGATTTCTCCCTCCGTATTTGTCTCCCCTTAAATCTCTCATTAATAATGATAATAGCAGAGTTTTTTTTTTTTCTTCTGTCAGCCGCTGTTTCCACACTAAACATTAGACCAATTTACATGGACATAAGTGTGTGAGGAAATAAAGGGTTGATTGGTATAAAATATATCCTTTAGTGTTTACAATATATATAACATGGTTGACATATGAACAAGAAAGACCGAAAAGTGTAATTTAGTTCATTAAAGTGAAACGTTTCCCTTTTTTATTCCCCCTCTCAGGTGATTTCTATCTTCTCTGTGGTGGAGGTGCAGCTCAGGGCAGACGAAGCTCCTCTAAAATACAGCGCAACACTCAAGAGGCCTGAGAACAGCGCGTCCTAGAGCACGGAAAACGATTTGCACATTATGTTGTTTCCAAAGAGGAACAACTGCGAGGTTCAATGTTGTTATTCACGCTGGCATCCATCAAAACAAAGTCGAATCCTGGCAGATCTTTGTGCAAGGACAAACTCTCATGCACGTTTACTTCTTATTGTTTTTAACCATCTTCTCCCCAGAGAAGCTTTGTAGGCTGATTGTAGGAAAACCTTCCTTTCAGGCGTCTTGTGCTTCCACTGCACATCTCACATATTGAGATGTTTTCCATCTCTCTTTCTTTTCTGAAGGTGTAAACAACATTAACACTTTGCTAGATTCTTTTATTTCTCTCACTAGTTTTTAAATGTTTTAAAAATCTGTCATTTAATGCATTAGCAAATTGGTTGGCTGTGTTAGAAAACAGGTAAACAAGTGTTAGTAGTTCAGAATAAGGCCCACAAACATTTTATTTCTTTTGATCAAATGTAGACAGTTTGGTTGTAGTGAAAACAGCTTTTTAGATTTATTCTCAGTGGTTTACTTCCTAGCAAAAGATCTTGTGTTTGCTAGACCAGCCGGTATTACACACCACCTTATACTCTGATGGCTCTTGCTTGACTAACATATGGTGAGTGCATACATTAAAAAGTGTAACTAGAGTAAACCTTCATCAAGATAACCTTATCACCTTGACTTTGGTCAGATGTTTACATTCACTCATCATTGAATCAATCCTGGGCTTTTTGTCTTGTTCTTGAAACAAGAAACTCTGATCTGTCGTATAACTAAAGGGATTTCTACAACTAGTATCCTAATTAACATTTAAGGGATGTTTTTTCTTTAACCCTTCATACACATCCAACCACAATATTTGCTAAAATGCCTCTAAGCAAGTTTAGGAAAAGGACTTATCAAAAAGCTTGTGCATTGATCGTGGGTAGATTGTTTTTAATCATCTTCTGGTCAGATTTGACTGTTCTTTTTAGTAAGTTAATATTCCAGCACAGCTTTAGCCTCTGAGCTGAGTTGTTGAGAGAAACATATAAGTGACAACAGCTGAGTTTGGTGACTCCTCCAGAACCCTAATGTTAGCATGTTTTGAAAACCAACTTTAAGATAAGATCATTGGCCACTTAATGCAGTCAACTTTGTCCAGTGTTTCACAGTAATGTTACTGGTCTGAGGTGAGGTTCTGTTTCGCTGTATATTCCATCCATAGACCTTCATGATGCTGCCACCACCATGCCTGATTGTTGCTGCAGTCTTATGTTTCAGCCCTGTTCTCCTTCAAATATTCTGATTTTCCCACTCTAGATAGATTTTTGAAATATTTTCCAGACGGTGCGAAGTTCGTCTTTGTGAGCAGCCAGGAATCTCAGTCCAAATTTAAGTTTTCCGAGCTTCATCCTTGATCCGTCTTCTCACTGTCAGTGTTGACTTTTAAATATTCTGGATTTAAAAAAACCCTCTTGTTTAAATAGCTCAAATGTTGGACTGCAGCCTTTGTGTTTCCTGGGATGCTCCTGAACATTGATCCTATTTTCCATCCCTGAGGCTGTTCCATGAGGACAAACATCACGTCACATCTTAACTAGTGTTGGAAGGGTTGTGATTAAACTTTATAAAGGTCCCTAACTCCATCTCCTAACTGTTTATTATGGACTAGTTTGTGTTTGGATTATCCAACTCTGCTATTCCTGATAAGTTGATTGGTTTATGCCCCAAGTTGTGACTTGCTTTAGGAGAAATTCAAATCTGCTTTAACTCATTGAGACCAATTGTTGAAAAGTTTTCCATCAACTAATAAAAGCCCCAAATTGATTTTACTCCAATGATGACTGGAATTAAACATCTGCAGCTGTATTTATGGAGACACACATTAGAGTTCATACAGAATGGTGAATGTATGAAAAAATAAAGTTTGTGATATGACACAGTTTGGGCTTTTAAAGCCCGACAGTTTCTGTTTACAACATTTCAGTGGCACAGTTATCAACTGGTGTGTTGTTGTGTAGAAAATAGAGGTTTGTCCTCTGCTAGTATCCATTGTTGAAGCTGACAGGACTTTTATTTCAGTGAGCTTCACTTTTATTTTATTTTTTCCAGCGTACCAGTAAAGCCAAAGCTTTAACCTCTGTCAGCTCCTTCTGTTTTTAATCTAATGTTGGGAATGACTTGAATGTGAAAGCTGCTAAAACCTGCTGGCCTTAGAGGTCTTAATGAATTTCTTCTTTGTAAACGTGTTTGGATGTGTGATTAGTTTCTTGTTTGTTTGGGTTTTATTTTTTTTAGCTGAGATCAGATGTGATTGAGCAGCAACACCTTTGTTCTTAGATGTTAATTTAAGGTCTTAAATAAAGAAGGAAGGTAGTTTAGTTAAATTAGAGCCCTGCTGGGTGTTAATGAAAAATGTGATGTATAAGTGCCACAACATCTGTTTTTGCTTCTTTTTTTTAAAGTTATATTTTTAAAAAGATCTGTTTTGTTTTTATTTGAACTGATAAAAAAAAAAAAAGTCAAATGTGGGGGGGGGGGAATACAACCTGTTGTTGAAGTTTATATCATCAAGTGTAACTTTGATAAACAGTATTTACTGTTTGCTCACTCTGACGTGTGATCGTTCGCCCAAACATTGTATTCCATTGTCTTTTGCTGCAGGAAAATATACTCATTAATCCAAACTGTGTTGGGGGGTTTTTCTGAGCTTCAGTCGCCTTGTTGAAGACGCTAAAGAGAGGGAGGAGGATACAAAGTCTAATCCAGGATGAAAGGATCATAGAGTCATAAGTTCTGTTTGTTGCTCACACAGCAAGCTCATGCATATCCCTCTACTGTTTATTTATAGCTGATAAACAGATAAGGACAGTTATTGTTGCCAAGGAGTGTCTTCCATCAATTGGTGATGGATACTCTGGTGCAGTATCGTGCAGATAATGACGAATGATCAACATCATCATACTATGAGTGATTAGTCAGGCTAAAGTTGCTGCTATGGTTGGGTTATGTTAGCCAACAGAATCCTCCAAGTTAAACTTGTTAATTGGTTATTTTAGGGCATAGATGCTCATGTTTTTGATTACATTATAGCAAAGTGTTTTCAGAGTTTGTGTGTTTCGATATATCTGTGCCTAAAGGCCCGTCTTACAGGGAGTTCCTTATCAGGTCCTGATTACAAGGACGCCAGTGAATAATCGGCAAACGCTGACACCCTACTCGGCTCCACTGTCCGAAGACTGTAAATCCACACAGAGTGGGTAAATGCTGCAGTGGTAGCAGCCAGTTCCTCACAGAGCGTGACCCTGTGGGCAGAGAACGTGAAAGGTCCGGGTAGAAACCCAGAAAGGATCTCTGCGACTAGAAAGGAGGAGATTTCTAGATCCGTTTTATCTTTATTGCCGTGGCAGCGAGATGCTCCTCTACGTCCCCTCAGATTTACACAAGCAGAGTCCAAAGGTTGCACATAAATTCATTACGACACTCTGTGACCCTGCCAGGTTAACACCAAGGCCGATAATGTAAACTATTGGATAACATCAGCATCAAGCCTGACTGCTGGCAGATTTCTAAGCTGGTGCTTCTCTTCATAGATTTGATCAAACTATCTGGCTCCTCGGTTCCCCATCAGCATGTTGCTGCTTTGCACACAGCATGGGCTCAAATGTTTGAGTTCATTTAAAGTTCAGGAAAAACTATAAGAGCCACCCTGGAAAGAGGGCGGATTTAGAAGGAGCTCATTAAAGACAAGACAGCTGTTCACCTCTTTGAGTTTCATTTCCTTTCCGTCAGAGCCAGTCCAAAGTCAAAGCGCCATAAACTCGCCATCTATCATAGAAGAGCTGTGTTTCCTCCTTCCTTATACTGAGTCCGATACTTAACCAGATCAAGTCCAGTCGAGAGGCTTGATGAGATCACAAACCAAAGGATTGACGGGTATAATTCTTTATCATTTGGTTTACCGTACTTTTTTTTTTTCTTAAATTTTTGACCTTTTATGATTTCCTCAGAAACCTTGAGTGGATTTTGTTAGATGTATTGATTTAGAGTGACAGCCTGAAGTTGATCATTTGAAAACCTTTGGATTTCACATTTGGATTTATTGTGTTTTAGGGAACAGCTAAAATCTCATTGAAGATGCTGAGAAAGGTAAGATTATGAAAAGTTTACTTAATATAGATTTCATGTATAAAGGTGTAGCTTACCAGGACTAGCTGCCTTTATATGTTTAGTAAAGGTCCTCGTAAGGATTACCGTAGCCTAACATTATGATGTTAGTTAATTTTCCATTATTATAATTGGCTGTTTGTGTTCAGGGAGAATGGGTCTGGGTGGACTCAGACATCGGGGTCCCCATTGGAGCCCGGCTCAAAGAAACATCAACTGGTCAGAGAGTATTGGTGGATGATGAGGGAAATGTAGGTAACAACTGATGATTAATTGAGGAATAAAAGAAAAAAGTCTCATTCTGCCTGTTTATGGAGTTTTCTACTGATGCTTCTTTAGGAGCGACGTCTGTCCAAGGAGGAGGAAGCCTCTCTCAGGATCATGCACGCGACATCTGTTGAGGGGGTGGATGACATGATCAAGCTTGGGGACATGACAGAGGCTGCCCTCCTCAGGAACCTGCTGCTCAGACACAAACGTGGACACATCTATGTAAGCTACACCCCAGGGGGGGGGGGGGGGACTATGGGCATTTTTTCCTCCTATTTTAATAAATCTGTCATTGTTTTGTAAATTCACCTCTGGAAGTTTCTATATATTTATACACATAATAAAGATAAGTCGATCGTGATAGGAGGGTGTTCACCTTGTTGAGATATTTACATAGAGGGAGAAGTCTGGCACAAAATGTCTACCTTTGATATTTGGTTTCTGTTTATTAATACAAACAGTGAAGCTCAGAAATGCGAACCAGCCCTATAAGTGTTTTAAAATCTAAACGATGAGACAACAACTAATTATTTGAATACTTTCAAATCGTTTTTCAACGTAATTTTTTTTTTTCCTTTTGGGTCTTTATTTTATGTAGCTTTTTTTATTATTATTATCTCTTACTTTATGCTATTCAGTCCAAACTAAGACTCATTTCCTGTACAGCTCAAAGGAAAATAAATCAGTGGATTTCTAACCTGGTTATAACATTGTAAACTCTTGAGCTAAAAGGTTTATTGAAGCCTATTTGGATTCTGTTACAATTCAGTTGCAATATGTGTCTCAGACATCTAAAGGTTTTGGATCAATAATGGCACCTGTTTCTTATTTATTCAACCTGGATTAAAAACCAACTTCTGTTTGATGTAAAGTGACCTCATAGTTGTGATAATCTTCTAGTTGTTGCAGTTAAAACTGTTTTGGGAGATTTTATTAAGGCATAAAAAAGAGGCTGTCTTGCTACTCTTGGTTTAAGAAAGATGGGAAATCACAGGAGGTTAGTGTTAGATTGGGAATGCTAGGGGAATAACTCTATAATCTAATACACAGTGTATTACAATCTGTTAATGTTAATCCTGCTACATAATGAAACTGTTTTGATCCAGTTTATTTCTGCAACAGATAAAACAAACTGGTCAAGTTTGTTACATAAAATCAAGTTTTCTGTCTGAACTGAGCAGCCGTTCCTCCTCCTGTTACAAATATAAGCTTCAATTAGTTTCATCTACAGTTATTATTAGCTGTTTTTGCTAAACCAGCTCTAAATCAGAGCTTTAGGTAAAGATTTGCAACTTAAGAAGTTTCTAGAAAATCCTTGTAGGCAGTTGAACTTTATTGCTTGTTAATCAGGTTGTCAGTAGCTGAAGAAGACTGATCACTGAAATCAAAACCAAAAGGTGCTTTTGATGGAACGTCAGTTTAAAGGTTATTGCTGCTTATGTTCTATATTTTAGCCTAACATTTATGTTCGGTTTAATTAAGGTTACAAAGAGAGATAAAAGTAGTTGAACTCGGTCTCGTTTTCTTCAGTTCTTTTTAAGGAAGGTTTGTCTTAAAGGTTTCCAAACATACCAGATACAATAGGCGTTTAGTGACGAGGATTCGGATTTTTCTGCCTTTTGTTGGCGACTCCCTTGGTATATACAACATCAACCTCATTAACACTTGTAATCGTTCCCAAAGCTTTAAAACATATGTTAGGCTTTTCTTGGCCTCAGATCAAAAAGCTGTTTTGATTTGTTTTTCCCAGACCTACATAGGTTCAGTGTTGGTGGCGGTGAATCCGTACCAGAATTTTCCAATATACTCAGAGGAACAGGTGAGCCTCTGCTCATGTTTGAGCTCGTCAGCATCCTCAATAAACTCCACCCGTCATGCTCTTCATATGTACCAACCTGCTGCTCTGCAGGTGAGATTGTACCACAGTCGGAAGCTCGGAGAACTCCCCCCACACATTTTCGCCATCGCTGAATCCTGCTACTTCAACATGACTCGCCATCTCAGAAACCAGTGCTGCATCATCAGGTCAGAGACATTCGCCTGGTGTCCCGGGTTATATCACTCTGTTCCTGATCATCACTTCAGTTTGTTGTTTCCCCGTTTTTCTCTCAGTGGGGAGTCTGGAGCCGGAAAGACGGAGAGCACCAAACTGATCCTACAGTATTTGGCTGCTGTCAGCGGGGAACTCTCTGAGCAGCAGGTCGAGAAGCAGATCCTGGAGTCCAACCCGATTCTGGAAGGTAACCCCAGCTGTCTTTGTAGACTTCAGCCCCCTGCAGACCTGAACTGCTTCTTCGAGCAAAAACAGCTTTTATTTTATTATTTTAAAGAACGCTGTTTGCCATTTGTTGCAGCTTTTGGAAATGCAAAAACCATCCGCAATGACAACTCCAGCCGCTTTGGGAAGTACCTGGAGATCTTCTTCAACAAAGAGGGGGTGATCGAAGGCGCTCGGGTGGAGCAGTACCTTCTGGAGAAGTCTCGTGTTTGCCATCAGGTGAGGTAGCCCCCCCTTCTGACAGACTGTGCTTGTTATCTCTAGGGCAGACAGGTATGTACTGTAAAATCATAAAATCACTGAAGGATATCTCTGCTGTTTGTTTAAGTTACTGTTGGTGTTTGGATCTGCTTGATTCAATAACTCCTCAGGAATGAGGATATACCGTACAATGTATTCCACTGACACTGAAGTTTTAAACACGTCTGGTTTAGTCTTCAGTCGCCATAAGCTTGTTTCTCCCCACCTCAGGCCCCGGAGGAGCGAAACTACCATATATTTTACTGCCTGCTAGCAGGAACCAAGTCTGAGGAGAGGAAAGCTTTGGGCCTCAAGCTTTCCAAGGAATATAACTACCTTAACAAGGTAATCCAATTAAATGACAAAGTTCAGTCTTCCAAATTAAGGTAAAGAACAAAATCAAAGTCTGTTGTGTCCTTAAGGGTGATCACATCGTGTGCGATGGTAGAGATGATGCTAAAGATTTCAAGCGCATCCGCTCGGCCATGCAGATCCTGACCTTCTCGGAACAGCAGTTCCAGGATATCCTCAAGCTGCTGGCAGCTATATTACACCTGGGAAACGTCAGCTTCGAGGGTGAGCTCTTTTAGAGCAGTGAAAATGTTTGCTCTACACGGGTTGTAATTCATAACGGCGGGAAACTGTTCAAGTGTAGCTCAATGGAACAAAAGCCGATTCAACCAGCAATAGGACCTCATCTGTTTTTATGGAAGAGGAAAGCAAAATTTACAAGAATGAGAACTAGATCATGATAAACTGCCTTTATATTTGTACAAATTAACATGTTTCTATTTAGTTCCCAGAGTCTATAGAGACACGTTTCTCTACAAAAATGTCATCTTTTGACAGATCTATGAGCCTTAAGAGGCGCAGCATTTTGCCCACTCCAGTTTGCATGACTCCTTAATGCTCAGTCAGATTACAAGGGAAGTGTGTGTTTGTATTCATTACAGCTTTATAGTTAGATTTAGGTCTAAACTTTGACTAGGCCGCTCTCAATACATGAATATGTTTTAGGTTAAGCCGTTTCACTTCACCTGCCTGCACGTTCCTTTTTTTAAGCCTTTAGTCTTTGAATTAGGATCAGCTTCTCTCTTCCTGCCGAAGACAAACATTCCCACAGCATGCTTCTCCCGCTGTTGTGTTTCCTCCTGTAGATTGGTTCGTTTTCCATCTAATGGGAGATTTTTCACTCTTTGGACCATTTTTTTTCCAACTTTCCTTCCCTTATCAGACTTTTGCCAACTTTTGCGAACTTACTTTCCTCAGCTTTCTTTCATCTTTAGCTGCTTTTTTACTTCATCCCGATTTATGAAGCGCATATAGTTCCTCCACTGTGAATCTCTGCAACTCCCCCAGAGTAAACCATGGCCCTTTTTAATGCTTTTCTGATTAATGCTAACTAAGCTATTCATAGTTTAGGTGGATGGATGGAACAGAGCTCAGCTGCATTCATAAACATCGACAAAAACACACCCCAGTGGACTCTGTTTGCTAATCATGTTGCTTTAAGTGGTTAAAAGGGGATTGAAAACAAATGCTCGCCACACTTTTCAGATTTTGTATTTGCTAAAAACCTGTAACAAAGATTTATTGTTATATTCCACATCACTGTACCGTAATCTTTGATCATTATTCACATCAAATATCATTAGAGTTTTTGGTTCTACTGAGACAATTATAATAATAATGAGGTGGAGTTTATCAAAAACGATGTTTGTTTCGGTTATTTAATGTTAATAAAAGAAAGCAGCAGCTGAAGTGCTTGAACTTAGTTTCTAAAGTTGCTTTTTTTGTCTTTTTTTTATGGGACCAGGTTCAACTAAAGAAAACCTAGAAACCAGTAACGTGGGAAAATCGGAGCACTTCGGTATCGCCTCTTCACTGTTGCAGGTAGCGGACCAGTTCACATCTTCCAGTTATAATTACAGCTGAACTTTTATTCAGATTTTAATGCGTGTTTGCTTTGCAGGTGCAAAAGTCTGTCCTGGCAAACAGTTTGACGCATCGCTCGTTTATGACCAACAGAGAGAGAGTAACAAAGCCCCTCAGCGCCGAACAGGCCACGGACTGCAGAGACGCCTTTGTAAAGGTACAACAGCCCTGCCACCAACTGTACATCACAGTTTGGCATTTCCTTATTAAACTCTTAATCCTAATAATCCCGCTGGCTGTGGACTGGGGAATGGGGAAGGGTTGGATAGTGGGCAGGGTCTGCGACTGATTCAGCCTTCAAGCCTCCTGGATTAGATAAACCATCTCCTTCGCTCCAAATGTCCAGTTTTACTCCAGTGGTGAAGTTAGATGATTATCTGGCATTTCCTCTGTGGTTTTCACTGGAGATCAGATTAAGATCAAATCTGACTTAGATTAATACAGCTACACAGTGATCAGAAGCACACTAATAATCTTATCTAATGACTGCATATAAAGTACAAATCTGGAATTAAAGCTCATTAAGATGCTGAGTTTTTATCTTTGACATGACGCTTATGTAGAAGATTTCTCCAATGTCATTAAGGAAATCGCCTCAAGTATTTATTAACTCGATTATGTAGAAATTGGTCAGAACAACAAGCAGGGAACTTTGTTTTATTACTTTAATTGTACCTCATTTGAAAATTTTGGAAAATATTATTCTTGAAGGCCATTTTGCTTTCCTGAGTCTGGATCGCTCTTTAATTAGGTCAACAACTGTCTAAAGCAGTTTGGTTAAACCTGAGAGCATAGACTCCATCAGCTTTAAATTTATCACTGCGAAAACAAGCTAAAAACAAGTAAAACATTTCTTAAAATCCGTGTATTTATGCTTAATTTAAGTAAGTAAATAGGATGATCTGTCAACGGACTAAGCATTTTAACCCTTAAAATATTTAGATATTATCCACTTGAATTGAGAGACTGCAGTTGATTTATTTTCTTATTTTAAATACAAATTGTCTTATTCCATCGGCAAAGGTCTCACTTACCTGCTCAATTTGTGCTGTGCTTTTTCTCAACAGGCAATCTACAATAAGCTTTTCACGTGGATCAGTGGCAAAATTAATGAGGTCATCTATCAGAAACTTGAGAAAAGACCCAAATCTTCATTCCTCTCCATCGGCTTGCTGGATATATTCGGCTTTGAGAACTTTGATACAAACAGGTCAGGAAGAGGACTTTCTCCTTATTCATTTATATCAGAGCCTAATTGTTATTGCATTGTATTTTTTTGCTTCTCTTTTAACAGTTTTGAGCAGCTCTGCATTAATTTCGCTAACGAGAAGCTGCAGCAGTTCTTCGTGGCTCACATCTTCAAGCTGGAGCAGGAAGAATACCTAAAAGAAGGAGTTGTATGGAATAACATCAAGTTCAGTGACAACGAGAAAATCCTGCAGCTACTGGCTGAGAAACCGTGCAACGTTCTGGCTCTGATCGATGAAGAAAGCCACTTTCCAAAGGTTCACCGATCAACCTCAGTCTCAGACTTTACAATCAAAGCATTTTCTGTCGTTCTTTACACGTACTTTCCGTTCTGTTTTTCTTTTTTAAGGGTTCAGACTCCACCCTGCTGACCAAGATGAACCAGGAGCACAAAGCAGACGAAGTCTACATCAATTCCAAGAGTGAACACGACACATACTTTGGAATTCATCACTTTGCGGGCGAAGTTTACTACGACACCAGGGGTATACAAACTACATACTGTTCAGCAAAACCTTATGTGATGATGGCGGTCTGATAAACCAAAGATGTCTGTTTCATGCTCAGGTTTCCTGGAAAAGAACAGAGATGGCGTTAGTTATGACATCATTAAAACAATCGAAGTGTCCACCAATAAGTTCCTGCATCAGATCTTTGAGAAGGACCTATCAACCAACGGAGTGAAGCCAACTAAAAACGCCAAGTTCATCATTAAGCCAAAAAGTTTCCCACGGGTATAAAACTACTTCTTCCTTTCTGATCCAAGTGTGCTCATCTTGAGGACAATGCTAAATCAGCTAAAGCTTCTCCTTCATAAATTGGAAATACTTGGATATCACCGCCACACAACTCAGTTCCCTATATCACACAGTGCTAAGAACTCCTGTAGAAATGATCACAAATCCAAAATCATGTTCAGGATTACTTTAAAAAGTCAATATTAAGTTGATTTCAAGAGTTAAGTTGGGCTAAGACATACCTTTGACAAAATATTCAAAACAACCTGTCCATAACTTTTTCTGTTACTTCGCTAACCAGTCCGCACGCAAACAATCCAAAGCTACTGAAAAACTTTGATTCCTTGGGGGGTATTGTTAGAAAAAAAAATGCATTGCTGCTTTTTCAGAGGGATAGGAGAACTCAATATCCTCACATAGCCACAGACCATCTTAATTTGACTAAATTCAATTTGTTTTTATTTATGTGGCATCAATTCACAACACATATCATCACAATGCACTTTACAGAGACAATTCAATCTGTCAGACTGGTTTAAAGATTTCTAAGGAAAACCAGCTGATTGCATCGACTCATTGACTCGACAGCAATCCCTCACACCAAGCATGCATGTAGCGACAGTGGAGAGGAAAAACTCCCTTTTAACAGGAAGAAACCTCCAGCAGAACCAGGCTTAGTGTGAGCGGCCATCTGCCGAGGAAGACTGGGGTTCAAGGAGACAGAAGCAGAGATACAGAGAGAAGCAGAGATAGAAAAGGTAACTGTCGGCTCGCCAGGCGGCCCCGTCCAGGAAAGACACAACCAGGTCAGAGGATGAAAGAGAGCACATCCATTTAGTCACAGAAAGAGAAACAGGACAATGCTGAAAAACAGACCAAGCTCCAACATCTATAAACCAAGGTTTTGATGGTAGCAGCACGGCTGATATTTCCATCTAGAACGTAGCCACAGCCGAACAGGAACGGACCAGATGAAGCTACTATGATGACAAAAAGCACAAAGTTATGAGTGGAACTCAACAAGTAATACAGAATGGGAGAAAAGAGATAGAATGAGGAGAAATGGTCCCTATGTGATCTAGCAGCCCAAACGTGTAGCAGCACACATACAGAGAATAGCTTAGGATACAATAGAACCGAGGTAGAGCTAAGAAGAAACTTCCTGTCTGTCTTCAGTAACTTTTTCTAGGGCTCTGGCGTCCCCTATTAGTGTTGTGTCATTCATGAATGAGTCGCTTAAATAAGAGAATCAATTGTATGAATAAACTGAACAATCTTAAATGAATGGTTACTTTCTCGGTTCAGTTAAAATCAGTTCCAACCGGTTGGGGGTAGAACGTCTGTGTTCTATGGCAACGAATCTGTTACTCCGAGCTTAGAGCTAAAGTTAGCTTGGAATAACTCAAGATTCATCAAATCAACCTACTGGAAAAACACCGAAAAATACTAAGAAGGAGCGATTTGCTAAGTAGTTTTTACACGAAATGGTGCTGATTCAGTTTCTCACTCGTTCTGCAGAAATCAGTGAGGGAGTCCTTCCAGGCTGTGACAACGATGATTCACTCACTGATCCACAGCACAAATCAGGCTGGGATTTGTTTGCACTTTGACTTAGTCAAGATTGAATCTCTAGTGTATGAATCAGACGGTGATTCTCAAGGTATACAAGTGGGTGTAGTGATGCTTTTTCACTTACTCACCAATGAAATGAGATAGGACAGTTGTAATCTGGAATAAATTCTTTTTTTATAGTTTTTCCATCTGAGTCTACTGTCTTCTGGTTTCCAGAACTTCAAAATCAATTTGTAAAGCCTGATATTTCTTTACCTGTTTTTATTTTATTTTATTTATAACTGCATCTTTTTCAAGTTTGTTCCCCGACATACAGTATCTGATATCCTGAGCTCTCTCCTTTGTCTGTGATCTCTGTAGGCGCAGAATGATAACCGTAAACAAGTGCCGACGCTGACTGGTCAGTTCCGAGTGTCTCTGGATTCCCTGATGAAAGCCCTGTCCGCCTGCCAGCCCTTCTTCATCCGTTGCTTCAAACCCAACAATGAGAAGCAGTCTAAGGTGAAGAGACACAGAGCTGTTCTATTGTACGAAAAACAAAAAAAAACTATTTGGTATCAGTCCTATTACGTAAATGTTATCAGCGTAATAAATGGACTATAAAACAAATGGGAACTAACCTGGATCCCGATCAAACCTGCTAAAACAAAGTGTAAAGTACATCATAGACGTCCTATGAATATGATTTTTATTTCCTCCGTCGGTGCAAAACAAAACCCGTTTTTGGGCTGAGCAAGAGAGAAAAGAGTAAAAACTGATGTAATCATTGAAAACTGACAGAGGTCTTTTCATTTCCTGTTAAACTCTTGAAGTTTTGACCCCTTCTGCTTGGACTGAAGCTGAGCCATGTCGACAAACATCTTTCACCTTTGTGCTCTGATTTCATTTTAAATACCTCGCCCATACTAATAGTATCTTATGTGAAGAGAAGAGAGGCAGAAATGGAGGTGTTGGATAATAAAGTGGAGATTTGGATGAATATGATGAGCCACAGTAGTGTCGTGACAAATAAAAGCAATCAATGATAACGGAGTTTGATAGACTGATTATATGAACAAACCATCCAGGATGGTAGACAGTATCCCTGTGACTGCTCAGATTTATGAATAAGATGATAAAACTATTTTATTACCAAAACAGCTACAGACAGACAGTGATCATTTAAAGCTTTTAAAGTGGTTAATACCTAAAATTACAATGAAAACCTGTTCGATCTGTTTTCACCTCCTGTAGAGCCAATGCATCCATTTCACACCATTAATTACAGGCGTCACAGCGATATTAAAAGGTAAACAGCAATCTGTGTGAATCCATCACCCTGTTCCATTTGTGTATTGATCTGTGGTAAGACTTAACCTGTAGATGATCAGATGAATGGATGTAATGGTGAGAAAACCTTCAAGTATGATGTTGGCTTTCATTTAAAGCGTAGAGTTATAGCTTAGCATATATTACAACGCAGTTTCGGATCCAAGAACGTATAACTACAATTAAATAATGATAAGAATGGAAACTGAATGTCTGAGAAGAATTAAAAGGGTAATCTGGCTTCCATTTTCCACCTCACATTTGTTCCCAGTTTCCGTCTTCCTTACTGTCATTACACGTGGGTTAGAGTTGATGTGGGTGACACCACATTGTCATCACAACTTGGTTTCTTTTTACAAGTCGTATTTCAGTGCAAAGGTTTCCGGCTCTGTTTTGTGTGAACAGAAGCTTAAGCTAAATGAGACTCCAATTTCTTAGCTTCCAGGTTGTCAATCAAGCGGAAATCTGTCCGACTCAACTCTGCATCATGATCATTTAAGTCTTCCCTTATATCTTTCACTCGTAGACATTCGACAGAGAGTTGTGCATGCGTCAGCTGAGGTACTCCGGCATGATGGACACCATCCGCATCAGGAATCTGGGATTTCCTGTGCGGCACACATTTCAGGACTTCCTGAAGCGCTACAGAGTTCTCCTAAAGACGTCCATGTGTGACCCCAGAACCGTTAAGTCATGATTTCTTCCTGAAATTAGAACTAAATGGTTTCATTCATATTGAATTGGAGGAACTGTAAGGGATTGTTGCCCTCTTCTGAATACTTCAAACAAAACTGCTTTGCTCTTCTCCACAGAGTGAAGCTTCAGCCTGTTGTGAAGCAATCTGCAGAGCTGTGATTAGAGGAAAGGATGAGTGGAAAATAGGAAGGAATCAGATTTTTCTCAAGGTAGAAAATGAAATTATATTTTATTCAGGTTTTGAATTTTATAAAGATCATGAATTCATAAAAATCAAACAAGCAGCTATGATGCTTTCTCCAACTGCTGCTCTAATCCAGTCTGTTTTCTTTCATTAAACTTCCAGATTTTCAAACTTTATCTAAATCTCCAAATATTTAAATCAGAATCAGTTGAATGAAGCTGTTTTTCTTTTTGATTTTTTTCTTTTTTCTAGGATGCACATGACGCTGTGTTGGAACGATTACGGGAAGAAGAACTGAGCAGGGTTGCTCTGGTGATCCAGAGGGTCATGCTGGGAATAAAAGACAGGTGAACGGAAAAGTGAAATTCTTACAGTAACTTATTTGAATATTACTAATAGAACATCTACAGGTAGCAGTGTTTTATTATTTATTATATGTGAGGAGATTGGGATTATGGGAACTGTTTGTGGAATAAATCAAATCCTTTTTCTTCCAGAAAGCTTTTCCTGAAGAAGCGTGAAGCAGCTGTGGTGCTACAGAAACACTGGAGAGCTTACAGACGAAACATAGTGGAGAGAAAGGTTTGATGGTTTCTACCTTCAGTAGACTTGAAGCCATTTGTTTTTTGCTTTTATTAACCTTTAAGTTTTTTTTTCCCACTATGTTACCCTTTAGCTTCAGCTGGGTTTTGGACGCCTGGTCTCAGTGATCCGAAGTCGCAAACTTCATTCTCAGTACCAGAGAAAGCGAGCGGCTGCAATTATCATCCAGAAACAGGCATGTGTTCCACATACTGACCCCTTAAGCACTACTTATAATAAATAGAAAAATAAACTACAGCCATGGTTTATTGTAGAGATTTACATGTCAGGAGATAAATAAAGAACAACTGGTCTCAATGTTTTGTAATGTCCATCAAATGCCCCAAATCACCAGTCAGAAAAGCCGTTTACACTGCTTATAAAACAAAGATGGCTCTACAGTCTCTTAGTATCTTGGGAGAAATTTGGGTCTGACTGGATCATTTCTAACCCCTCATTCACTGTTTTTGAAGCTGTTGTTCTCTTAATTTGCTGCTTCTGGGATCAAAGTGTTTGTGCTGATATGCAGTGTTTGGTTCTCTAAATCATGGCCCAACGTCTCTCCTTTGCTCTTATCTGTCAGACCCACATTGCTTCCAGAAGTTTTACTGTTCACCATAATGAAACTTTTCCAACCCATCAAGCCAAAGTGTTTTTAAAGGAAGGACAGTTTCTATCTTGTTTCCTTTAAGCAAGCTGTTCATATTCAGTTTATTAACTTTTTCTTTCATGAACTTTACCTTTTTAGGTAGAGGTTGCTAATAGTGATTTTTCTGCAGCCTCTTTACGCTTTGCATTGTTTGACCTTTAGTGTGAAGTGAAATAACTCATGCTTTCATAAAAGTAGAGTGACTCTGATTACCATCTTCTGACTTTAAATCCTAAGAGGATAACAAAGGTGAAGTTGCTGTCTTTTGCAAGTAGCCTTGGTTTAATAAATAATACTAATGTAGAGTCTTTTGGGTGTTTTTTATATGAGATTATATTGAAACCCCTTAATATCATTTATTTGCTGATTATATAACACTGACACATGAAGAGGATGGGCTTCTTTATCTATAAGCTATATTATGGAGGCATATACATGTGTGTGCATATGTATTTATTCTCGGTCTCCCTATCTTAATTCTTTTTTCTAAAAATTGCCAATTTAAGCACATTACAAATAACTGAAGAAATCCAATTTTGTTTTTTTCGCTTTTCATTTCTTCTTCTTGAACTGAATGTAGGTACGAGGCTATCGGGCGAGGAAAGACTACCGGCGGGAAATAGCAGGTCTGGCTTTGCTCTCACAAATAAAGAAGCAGGAAGAAGAAGAGATCGCCTTGGAACTCCAGCAACGACTGCTAGACGTCGCTGCAGAGCAAGAAATAGCTTCAGAGCAAGCCGACGTGGAATCCAACATATCCAGTGAACCTGAATCAGTTGGAAAATCTTATGAGAAGCTCCAGCTTTCTGACGAGGACATGGAGGACACAAATTCAGAGGCTGAGGTTTGATGATTGCTGTTTGATCTGAGGTAACCGCTTAACCTTCACTAATTTGCTGAAATGGTTCCTTTCTCTTTGTTTTTTGTCCGTCCAGGACGTTGTGGAGTTGGAGACAGAAACCCCTCAGCAGTCCAACCAGATGAGGCTTGTCATCACACCGGCTTCTAACTCTACCACCCCTACGCCATCCATTGACGATTCGGAGGACGACGAGTTTGATGACAGGTTTGACGACGAGAGCGACATAATGTCCTTTTACAACTTCAGCAAACTTCACTTCCAGAAAAACGAGAACCACAAGCACACCCCCCAGAGACTGAAACAACCCCTCCTGCACCACGAGGATGAAGGAGACGCACTGGTAAGAGGAGACAGGAAGACCTGCCCATCTGTGTTAAAAGGTTTGTGCCTTACATCCATCGGTTCCCTCCTTCAGGCGTCCCTGACTCTGTCATGGATCATCATGCGGTTCATGGGGGACATCCCAGAACAGAGATCTGCAGACTCGATCTCCATGTTCTCTCACCAGTCCAGTAACATCTCCCAAAACTCCATATCCCGTCTGCTTCCAAACAGGCAGGGCCGGAGGTTGAGCAACCTGGTGGGACTGGATCAGGTAGGCTTCTGAAAAAATCTAAACATACGTTTTTATTGCTGATCATTTTTCCAAACATTTTGATTCTGAACAGAAAATCCTGCGAAGGAACAAGAAGAAGCTTGGTGGTGGAAACAGAAAAGCTTCAGCTATTCTGGAGGAGGTTGAAACTTATTTAGTTACTCGGTTGTTATTTTTGTTCTGATTCTCAAGGATTTCTGTGTTTTAAACTTTATTGTTGTTCTCACCCTTTGCAGCCGGAGGACCTAACTGAAGACGAGGACATTCTGGTGGGGGAGGGCCCGACACTGCATCGAGAAATGACACAGCTGGAAAAGCTGCACATCATTGTTGGATATGGTCTGTCACGAAAAGGCGTGAGGTAAAAAACTAGAACACAGATACACGAGTAAAACGATATGTTGTTCAGTGTGTAAAAGGTCATTTTTATAATCTTACCCTTATTTTCAACTTGCAGAGATGAGATCTACTGTCAGATCTGCAAGCAGCTGGTGAACAACAGGAACAGGAAGAGCTGCATGCAAGGCTGGGCTCTCCTCGCCCTTTGTCTGGGGATCTTCCCCCCAACAAGCCTCTTCATGGGGGTCAGTAATCTATCCTATTTTTCACTTTGTGCACTGTTTTTGCATTAACTGTTTGAAAAGCTTTAGCTGAGGTTGTGCTGCAGTAAACGGATATCAGAGGCTTCTCTGGTCTGAATGATGAGAACAGGCACGGAGCTAGAAGGAAAATGTCCTCCTTCCAGCAGGAGAAAGACCTGAAATATGTAGCTGGAGAAAACTAGAATGATTTAGAGCAGGATTGTCCAAGGTCAGCCCTCGAAGGCCGATCTCCTGCAGGTTTTAAAACTGTCCCTGTTCAGACGACTGCAGTTCACCAAAAGCCTGAATCAGAGAAACATTGAACGTTTTATTTTGTGCCCTGATTTTGAGCAAAGCATAAGTATACGCTATGATGGTCTAGTCAAAGTAAAGCAGAATCCAATTAAAGAATCTGGACTTTTAAATCTATGTCTACACAAATTGTCTATCCAGTATGATTGAGCCAGTGTCTATCAGACAAGAAGTTTCTCTAGATCAATGCTCCCATCCCCTCAGCTTAAAAACGCTACTGAATCAAATGGCAGAAATAACTCTTAGGCATGTTATCAAGCTCTGTTGTACGACGCTTGTAGACGCAGAACTCCAACATTGGCAGCTATAACTTCAGAGAAAATTGATTTCATCACAAATGTATAAATATATTAATTCTCTTAGAGCTGGACAATATTTCAATATCAATATATATCATGATATGATTTAATTCAATATTGCTGATATGACATTTACACACATTTTCAATATACATCACTGTCTATCAAAATATATTAGTCACTGACCGATGCTCCAGGTTTTTATGTAGTTTTATGTGTTTTTGTTTTTCATCTTTATTAAATGTTATGTTGGAGGATTTTTATAAACATTGTCAAATATTTCTCATAAGTTAGTATAGTCGTCTGTTGTGGGCATTCTTGGCTGTCTTTCTAAGGCTTTTGTTTTTTCTGCATCAATATCGGAATCGACTGATATTAAAAAGGTATCATGATATAAATTTCTACATTCCCCAGTTCTTTACAGTTCTGCACTACAAATAGAAGGTAAATAAGCTCAAGTTTCCAGTTTTAGGGTGTGCAGGTGGCGCAGTGGTTAGCGCGCACGACCCATGTATGGAGGCCTTAGTCCTCGACGCGGGCGACCCAGGTTCGAATCCGGCTTGTGGTCCTTTCCTACATGTCTCCCTCCCTCTCTCATACCCCCTTTCCTGTCAGCCTACTGTCAGAAAAACGAGCCACTAGTGCCGTAAAAAGTTTGAAAAAAAAATAATTAAAAAAAAGTTTCCGGTTTTAATATAAGCAAGAGAATTACAGAAAGGCACGGACATTTATTACACAGATTTATTACACAGATTTTCTGACTTGGCAGAACTTTACATCATTAAAGTACGTCTCGTGTTGTTTTCTTAAAAGCAAGTGCCCTCATCTGGCGCCGCTGTTTTTTTTATAGTTTTTCCACCCTGTTCTTCTCTGTATTTATACAGTATTTGAAGCACTTCCTTCGTAGAGGTCCAAACGGTTACAGAGAATACTGTACAGAGAGGCTGGATCGTATAATAACCAATGGAGAAAGAAAAGAGCTCCCCTGTTGGATTGAGCTGCAGGTAAAGTCCGGCTGAACTGTTGTTCTTTTAGCTAGCAGGCAGGATGTCTGATTGTTTGAGGTAAAAGTCCAAATGAAATCTTTTTCTGTTCATAATCATCTGTAATAACAGGCTGCCAACAAAAAGGAGCCCATTATTCGGTCAGTGACACTAATGAATGGTGAAAGAGTTGCAGTACAGCTGGATTCAGCCTCGACCTCGTCTGAAGTCTGCCAGGCTGTGGCTAAAAAGATTGGACTCAAAGATACCTTTGGTTTCTCCGTCTACATCAGCTTCTATGAGAAGGTTTTTAACATCATCTGATTTAAGTCATGTGACTATATATATATATATGGTGTCTATGATATAGTTATACTCTGTTGGTGTTTTGGCTCCAGATGTGGTCTTTAGGCTGCTGTGGGAAGAAGCACGTATTGGATGCCGTGTCTCAGTGCGAGCAAGAAATGAGGAGGCAGGGCAGGGAGGAGAAGGACACGCCCTGGAGCCTCTCCATCCGTAAGCAGCTGTTCGCACCGTGGCACGACTGCTCCCAGGACTCAGTCAGCACGGATCTGATCTACAAGCAGGTCATCAAAGGGATCAAATCTGGAGAATACATCTGTGAGAGGGTGAGATCTGGAAAAACGTCTGAAGAAAATCTAGTTATGGAGATGGTTTTTGTGATGCATTCTGTACTAAAGTACTTCATTTTATTAGTTTTTGATTACATTAAACAAAATCTAGTTAACCTTAGCCTGTTCTTTTTGTTGTTTTTCTTTTTTTTTTTTTTTTTGATGATGAAAAAAACACCAAAAGGCAGCTTTTAAAAACAAAAAACCGTTCACCGTGTTTCATCTGAGAAACTTAGAAAACGTATAACTAAAAACAGAAAAGGATACATGGTTGACATGGTTTTAAAACCACATTTTATAAGTGTCCTCCCGGACTGGATTCACAAATGTTACTGACAGCTGTCCTGCTGGAAATACACCCTTCATCTCAGTCACAAGCATTTAACAGGCTTCTTATTAAGGATCTTTCAATAAAGAATTAAGACTATTGTCATTCAGTCGGAATAATGACATTTCGTGGAAACATGAGCTCAAACTGCACATATAAAAGTAGATAAATGCAAAAACCCTTTAGTATAACAAAGAGCAAGCAACCTTAGAGGAGACTTCAATGTTGCAGAAATAGTAAAACCAAAGTACATGGAATGCAGCATGTAGTATTTACATAAAGTGCAGCTTGTGATGAAACAGGCTTTGTTGATTTCAGCATAGTTGTTTAGTACGCCTGCAGGGGGACACTAAAAAAACATCTCCTCAGCATGATGCTGCCTCCGCTGTGTTTCAGTATCCTCACGCTGTGCTCCTTTTTTGAAATGATGCACCTTGTGAAAGTAAACGGAGGCACTAAATTTATCTGGGGGAGTAAAAGATGCTGAATATGCACTATGATGTTCTTTTATTTGTAGAAAGTTTAAAAATTCATTATCCTTCTATTTACAACATTCACCCAATATTTTTTCTTTCATATACATGATAAAAATGACACAATGATTTAAAAAAAACAAGTCTCAATTTAAACAAGCAAACAGAAAGATTTATAAACGAATCAGACAAAACAACAGATGGAGGGAACACAAATGCCTGCACTTCATGTGATCTTAAGGCATGGCTGCTAAATGCACTAATAAATCAGTGAATACACCCACGTCTTGACTGATCAATGTATATATTTTAGGATGATATAACTTTTTGGGGCCTTGTAGGCCAGATAAGTTGCCATGAGGGGCCGGATTTGGCCCTCGGGCCTCAAGTTTGGCACGTGTGATCTAAAGAGTATTTAAGACACTTGACATGTTTTCAAAGGCAGATATTTGCTTTAAACTTTCTGTAACTATTCTGCGTTTCACAGGAGGACGAATATGTCCAGCTGGCTGCAATGCACTACTTTGTCTGCTTTGGCTCTCAGGAGCCCACCAGGGACAATGTCCGGGAGGTGGTCCAGGAGTGCATCACGACCACGCAGATAGAGCAAAGATCCATGACAAGATGGATCCAGCTCATTACTGAAGAACTCTCAATGGTAAAGATGAAAAATCCAGCTGGATGTGTTTACTTATAGATGATCTGATATTGTTTCTTTAAAAGTTCCCTAAAATTTAGAGTGAAGCTAAAATGAAGCTTTGATTCTTGTAGGAGAAGTATAACAACGGGAGACTCAAGGCAGAAGAGGTCAAGGGAGAGGTGGTGGACATCGCACGACAGAACTGGCCGCTCGACTTCTCCAAGCTTTTCGAAGTCACAATGACCTCAGGTGGAAATGCAGCTTTTATTTTCTTTAAAGAAGCTGAGACCTGATTCTGCAAAGGATCCAAACTGTTTTCTCCCTCATGAGAAACCCTCCTTTGCTTCCTCCTGTTCTCCTCCCAGGATTTTAAACACACATCTTGCGCTCATGCAAAGTCTTTTGGGGGAAAAAACAGGTTTCATTTCATGCTTCCAACATCCACAGATAAAATGTTAAAAAAGCAGAAAGTAACATACGGCTATAAACTACTAATAAAAAAGAAGTGAGAAAAGTTATCAGAACTACAGCCTGTTTTTAATCCAAGTCTAGTTTGAGGCAGTCCAAAAAAAACAAAACTCTCCACCCATAGAAAGATGTGACCAGATTGGTCACTCTTACGCTGTTCCCTCTTTATCTGTTTTTCTTCTTTAGAAAAGTCCCCAGTTTGCTGCTTATTCCTACTAAAAAATGCCTTGATCCGTGTGATTGCACAATCATAAATCGGTTATGATCAAACTAAATCGTTTAGACTTTTAATGCATTGTTTAAAAAGCATTATCCTTAATCACAGAAACACAAACAGGTTTAGCTTCGCTAAGACGTGGCTGATCCTTCAAACATTTCCCCAGTTGGTCACATTCCAACCAGTACTAAATGGGAAATGTTGGAGGAGTGTCAGTTCCACAATAAAGAGATTAAAAAAAAACAGGAAATTATAAAATATAGATAATTTCCTGTAAAATGTAAAACCAAACAGCCAAAAGGAACCTTCATACATCGAGTTCCTAATTGACATTGTTTTATTAGGCTGAGCTCATCGGTTAGTTTTCAAGTCTTCGTTCAGCTTATCGGTGTGTTTAAAGCGTTTACTTTAACTTTGCCACTCTAATGCATCAGTATACTTCAATATAAATGTCCACAGCACCTCTATAGTTACCTCGCTCCTCTTAGATTGTATGTCTTCTAGGGATTTTACATTTATTTTACATTTAGCTTGAAAAAAACCTATCCTGCCATTTGTCCACAGGACCCCCACTGCCCAAAAGCAGATTTTTCGTGGCTGTAAACTGGAAAAACATCATCTTCATGGAGAAAAGGGAGAAGATTCTCCTGGAGATTTCCTATGTAGAGGTGAAAAAAGTCTGCATGGCGAGGTAATCCTTCTTCCCTCGAGCAGAAACCTTTTGTTTGTGTGTTTCTAAAATCACAATACACAATGTGTGTGTTTTGTGCAGAGAGAGCCACCTATCTGTGAGTTTGTCCACAATCAAAGGCGACTACATCCTGAGGTCTCAAGAAGCCGAAGAAATGGCCAAGGTGATGGAATTCAACGTGGATGGCCTTAGAAAGCGTTCTATGTATGCCGTGGTTCAGCAGGATGTTCCTAAACAAGGTAGGAGTCCATAAGGCCCAACGGGGACCTTTTAGGTTAACAGATTCACCCTTCAATCCTCAGACGTCCCATTGTCTCTCTCTCCCCCAGATGATCCCATCTTCCTGATCTGTAAACGCGGTGACTTGCTGAGGGTGGAGAAAGAGGAAGACACACTGGATGGCGTCACAATCAGAGCGTTCAACCAGCGAACCAAACGGGACGGTGCAGTTTATAGGGCAAAAGTGGAGTTCCTGCCAACTCTTACCGAGCCTAGTGAAGAAATGCTGGTAAAGTGACCTCATTGGGTTATTTCTATTTTCAAGTTAGTTGTTCAGGCATATTATAGTCATCAACATGTCTAAAGAGGTCTGCCGGGATTAAAATTGTCCAACTCTGATGATTTAATGCTAATAAGAAAACCCAAGATGTTTTTTTTGCTGCTATCATGTTCCACTATACCTTTCTTTCCTATCATTATAACCTGACTGGGAGTTTTCTCTACCCTGTGCTGCTTCAGATTATTCTCCCAGTGTTGTGCAGCTGATTCACTGCCTCTCATCCCACAGCAAAAGCTGAGCCCGAAGCAGAGGAGAGGCTCCCTCCCGGTCATCGTCCCTCTGGTGGAAGAGACAGTGGCTCCTGTTTCCTTGAAAGAGTTTGCTCTTGAGAATTTCAGGTAACAATCGAGCTGATTTAGTCACTTCCCTGATGAATGGTTCAGATCACAAGAACTGGGTGCATTAATCCGATTTACAATTTACATGTAAGTGATGCCTCTCTCTCTTAGACAAGGCACCAAAGACGGTGGAAGGAACAAGGGGGGCAACAGGGAGAAGCTGTGGGCTTTCTCTAAGGAGCCTATTAAACAGCCACTCCTGAAGACCTTGGTTGGCAATTCAGAGCTCAGTCCTCTGGCCTGCAACTCCTTTACTGATATCCTTTGATACAAATCAAATCAGATGCTCTGGAATTAAAACAATGTTTGCACTGTTTAATAAAAAAAATAAAAAAAGAACGGTTACAGATTTAAGATGAAAACAAGCTATTCCATGTACAGTCCATAAATATAACAATGAATATAACATTTCCACTGATATAAGATTAACCTTTCTTAAAGCCCATGGCGACGCTACACTAGGCATTCCCAAAGTCGGTGCTGGAGGGCCGCTGTCCTGCATGTTTTAGAGGTTTCCCTGCTTCAGCACAACTGACTCTGGTGGCTGCTGTTCAATTAAAGCCTGTTAATCAGCTATCAATGGAAATCAGCTGTGCTGAAGCAGGAAAACCTCTAAAAGTTGCAGCGTAGAGGCCCTCAGGGGCCGACTTCAGGCATGCCTGCGCTAGACCTTTAACTTCCAGGTTTAGCACCCCTGAGAGTTAGAACTAGCAACCCTGCACTGTACCAAAATGAACAGTCTCCCTTGGCATTTTGAAATCTGCTAACGGAGCCCTTTAAACCAGCAGACTTACCTCGTAAATTCAAGGACATATTCTAAATTATTCTAAATTAAATCCTACATCAGAAATATGTCTGATCAGGTTAGTTTTCATATCTGTTTTGTTGCCTAACAACAACTTCTTCTGTTAGTTATCTCTCATTTTTAGGGAGCTCAGATGCCGTGAAGCAGTTCTCTGGGTCACATGACTCATTCAGTGCAGAGCAGGGATACACGCACAGGGCTGCATATTGACATGAGAAATCATTGATAAATCTCAAGCTAAGCAACTACTGGGGTTAAAAATATACAGCGTTGCTTTAAAACAAACATTTTTTGTAACAAAATGTGATAATACACATATTTTATTCAGTCACACAGTTAAATACAACCTTGTGCTGCATAATTCATTGAATCTCTTTGACATACATTAAAGTCGGTGGTTTTAAGGTGACAAAATGTGAATTAGTTTGATGTTTATAAATAGTTTATCTGCGTTGTGTGTCCTTGACCATGTCTGCCACCTATCTTGAAGTATATGGGCGACTACCCCATCAAACAGTCTCGAAGTCCTGTAGAGCTGACTGACCAGATCTTTGGTCCAGCCACCAAGCATGAGGAGCTGCAGGACGAGATCTACTGCCAGATAATGAGACAGATGACCACCAATAGCAGCAGGTGCTCCACTGTCGACACAAAACGCTTTTAAAAGGTCCACTACAGTCAAAAAGGAACACGTTTAATACTTGACCCTTCTTTTCCTGTTTGTCCTTTTATCTGGTTCCTCTCAGGATGAGTTTGGAGCGCGGCTGGCAGCTCATGTGGTTGTGCTCGGGTTTATTCCCACCAAGTCCCAAATTAAAGCGACACGCGCAGCGTTTCCTGGAATCCCGGCCCCGGGACCCTCTGGCTGCCATCTGCTTACAGAGGCTACAGGATTTATCAAGGTCAGCCTTAAGATGATGTGTGATGATGACAGATCAAAAAGAAAAAAGGCAATTAAGTGCCCTAATTTAATTTCTTTCTTGAATCAACTTTACAGCTTAAATGTTTCTAAACCACCAGAGATCAATGTGTGTTCATCTGCGATCTGGCAATGCTAATTCCTGCTGTGAAAATTAGCATCCAAACGTTTTGTTGCTTTTCTAGTCAAGAGTTAAGGAACCTCTGTCAAAATCTTCCAAGCAAAAGAGTCAAACTATAGTTTCAATACAGCAATATAAAGAAAAAAAGTTTCTTTCACTGTCCTGAATTAAACATCTTTATATTTCTTTAAAATGTGCTCTTTGAATATTATTTAAAAATAATTCACATTGTCACTTTGCTTTCATTCATCTGCAAAAAATATTGGCGTTCTATTATGTCCTATAAATGGATTTGTTATTTTCCCGCTCAGTAAAGAACCCAGGAAACTCCCCCCCCATCAGACAGAGGTTGATGCCATCCAGCAGAACAGCACCCAGATCTTCTATAAAATCCACTTCCCAAATGACACCGACGCTGTAAGTTCCGACGTTATTTTCTGTTCAGAAACGAGACGCCTTGTCAGCTGATCATAGAATCGTTTTTTCTCTCTTCTTTATTTATGGATTAATATCGAAGCGAAAGGTATGTCTTTATTTAAATAGGTGTTTTTTAGTAACTATGTTAATGTTTGTGTAATTTTTATGGATCCCGTTTCAAGAGTGGATTAATAGAACCTTTTAGAGGAAAGAAAGTGCACCCTGTGTTTCTCATTTTATATATAATGAACTAATAATAATAAAAAAAAGATCTGTACTTTGCCAGCTTTTCAAATCATTGAAACCAAATGCAAACTTGCTGATAACTGCTATACACACATTTTTGCAGAAAATATTGGGAAATCAGCAGAGATATGAGAGAAGCAAACCATTTTGACAACTAGAAAATGTTTACTTATGGTTGATCATGTTAATTACTAAAAATCAGACTGAGCAATAACCTGAAGAAAGAAGACAAAACACCCAGAGCTTCATTCCAGCCTCAACATGCCTCAGTTGTAAAGTTGTATCTGGATCGTTTCCAAGCTCTCTGGAATAATGGATGTATAGTTTAAAAAAAATCGAGATGCTTGCTCATGATTTACAGCAAAATATTTCTAGGAAATCAAATATAAGCACAAAAAGCATGTAATTATCAGGCATGGTGGTGGAAAACTGGTGATGTGAGCTTGTTAGCAGTTGCAGGACGCTGGTAGCTTGATGTTATATAGTCAACCATGAGCTCCTGCGTACACTGAGGCACTCTGAAGATAAATATCAGACCATTGTCTCCTGCAGCTAAAGCATCAAGGTGACATATTGACAGGTTTGCAATGGTCCAGTCAAAACAACTAATCTAACAGATTAATACCACAGTTGGTTCCACAAGTTCTTTAATAAAAAACGTTTTTTTAAACAAACATTTTTCATTTCAAAATATTTTTTGTTTAATAATTGATAAGGGTTTAGAATCTTTTGTGTTTTTTTACTCATAAAGATTTAAATAGAAATATTTCATAATTGGACGAGGATCAGAAATATACGTTCTGCAGACATAAAAACCCTGGAGTTGATTAAGGGTGAGTTTTCTTTTTATCAAAAACCTGAACATGTAAAGGACATTAAGTCGACATTTTTTGATGTCACTTTTATAAGTTTGTGCAGAAAATGAAAAGATGTCCTACAGTACATTAGCTTCACTCAACCTGAAAACAGGAAACATGTGGTTTGAAAGTCTTCACTGCGCTACACCTACATACAGTATTCACCACAAAAACAGGAGAGTCTTTTTCTCTCTACGCGGCTACAAAGCTTATTCGGGAAGTTGACAAACAGTGTTTCTTAAAGCTGAGTTGTGACATTTTTGTGTGACTTCTCACAGCTAGTGGAGGTGTCTGCAACCATCACTAACAGAGAGCTACGCCACAGGATCGCCGACCAGCTCTCACTCAGCTCACCAGAGGGATACGGCCTGTATACCAAAGTGTCACAGAAGGTGGGGCTGGGTGACATTTGTGTTCAACTTCTTCCTCTTGTTACGTTACTCGCACAAAGGCCTGCCAGGATATTCAGAAAACATGTTGTCATTTTAAAGTTAATGGACAAATACTAAACGAACTCAAGTTACAAAGTGGAAGGAAAACTATTCTTCTGTTTCCTTTAAAAAAACAGCTAAAGAAATCCTCCCTATCAGTATAAAAAGCCCACATTAGAAACACAGCAGGTAGACCGAGGATATAATTGTGGATAAATTCATACAGATAAATGTAAAGCAGGGATGAGTTAATCATGAAAGCTCTAAATAGTCATGTCCTGTTATCTTAGCTTCTGTGAAATAACCTTTTCACAGTTTGCTACAAGTCATGTAGAGAACAAAACGTACTTGGAAGAAGATGAGATGAGACCGATATCTACGTTTGGCATCCAAACCGATGCGCATCCGAACACACCACAGTGAAATCTATAGGTGGCAGCATCATCATGTGGTGTCCAAACCAGTGTTAGTTGGAAATCTAAGGCCGACATGTCAGGAAGTGGAAGAGGTTTATCCTCCATCAGGAAACCAGCCTTTAGACAGAGTCTCAAACAGCGTGGCATAGTCATGTTAGGATGGCCTAGTTAAAGTCCAAATCAGTCTGTGGAAAGATTTTGGTGTTAACAGATTGTTTCCATTGAATCTGCCTGAGCTAGCTTGTAAAGAAGTTTGGCATTGTGTCCATCTTCAGATGGTAGAGACTTGTGAGACTGAGGTAGAGCAAGGAATCATGGGTATTGAATGCAAATGCAGGCCACACTTTTCATTTAGTTTGTTGACAAAAAAACAATAATCAGCTTTTATTTCCTTGATGTGCACTACTCTGTGGGTTTGTGAAATAAATCCCAATCATTTACGTCGAGGTTAATAGTTGGAAGTGTAATAAACAGACTTTGCATTCAGCTAATATATTGAAAAATTCCTTCACCTTAATGTGTAACATTAAGAAACATTTTCTGATATTTAAACATTCCTCTCTCCTGTTTGGTGTTTTATAGCTGGTGAGCCTGGATGAGGACAAATATTTCTTTGACAATCTAAGGCAGCCTCCAGATGTTCCAAAGAAAGGGAAAAAAGTGAAAGAAGGTTATTAATTCAAAAATAAAGACTTTTTTTTTCCTCAATGTTGGCGTTCTCTGTGCTTACCATTCAAACCTTGGCTCCACAGCTCAACAATCATATGTGCCGCTCATGGTGGTGTTTAGAAGGAAGCTGTGGTTCAACGTGATCCCTGGAAAAGACCTCATCGCAGATCTTACCTTTCATTTCCCGCAGGTACAGTTCGCAGTTTAAAAACCTCGATTCTGCTGGTTTTTACTCTCGTTTGTGACGCAGTGGGATCATGAAACGGTTGGTTTTCCATGCAGGAAGTGCCTAGATACCTCCGGGGATACCACCAATGCAGCAAAGAGGACATGATAAACCTGGGAGGGCTTCTCTTCAGAGTGGCAGTGGACTCGGACAGATCACAGTTTGTCATGATCCCTAGAATGCTGAGCGAGCTGGTTCCTTCTGACCAAAAACAAATCATGTCTCCAGACGACTGGAAGAAAGTATGAAAGGGTTTTTTTTTATTTATATATCTATATCTATATATATATATATGTGTGTGTGTGTGTGACAATAACCATTAATCTCTAATGAATGAATCTGTTGCAAGCTCAACCTTTTCTGGTGTCTTCTTTCAGCACATCATCACGTCATACAACAGGCAGAGCGGCATCACGGTGCAAGAGGCCAAAATCGACTTCCTAAAAGTGATTTCTAATTGGCCGACCTTTGGTTGTTCTTTCTTTGAAGTTAAAGTGAGTTAAAGACAATGGAGCGACAGCCACTTTAGGAAACAACATCCCAACACAACTACTATTATTTTTCTGCTTTCATTTGCAGCAAACATGTGAGCCAGCGTATCCAACCGTACTTTGGTTTGCCATCGGCAAGAAAGGCGTTAGCCTCATTGACCCCAGAACAAAGGTACGGACAGTAATTGATATCTCTGTCATTATATGAGTCTTAGCAAACTGAAACTTTACTGTGTTTCCTTCTGGATTTTATATGAAGCACCATTACAAATAAGCATAGAATTCAGATTTGTTTAACAAATCTAGATATATAAGAACTTGTATTTCCTTACATTTTTTTACTAGTGTAGTGCAAATGAAATAAAATTCATTGTTTCCCTCAATTGCACGACTGCAAACTAAGAGAACATGAATAAGATAATCAACCCAGAGGTTTATTCTTGAAGAGCTGCAGAGATCCTTGTTTCAAGTAAAAAAAAATGACTTTTTATGGAAGAGTTAAAAGAGGAAAGAATCTGTCTAACAAAAACGCATAAGAAAGCCTGTTTACAAAAAACTATTTGTGTCAGAAAACTAAAACTGCAAATAACCTTGAACGAGATTCCCATAGAGAGTCATGGTGGTGGCAGCATCATGATATGGGAATGCTTTTCTTTTAAAAAAGACAAAGAACAGATGGAAAGATGAATGAATTGAGTAAACAGAAATTCGAGAAATAATAAAAACTAAAAAATTAGAGGCTTTACAGACCTAAACATAAAGTTAGAGGGACATTAGAATCACACTATCTTCATTTGTGAGAATGGTCCAGTTAAAGTACAGACAGAAATCAGATTCAGAGTTTGTAGTTAACCTTTTTTTTTAACTTGCAGGTACTCTCCATAGAGAGTACCTAGCTTGAGCTAATTTGCGAAAAATTTGCAAATATTTTAGTCTGAATGTAAACAGCTACAACTAGAAATAATATCTCCACAGACTTACATTTGAAATTTCAGCAGAAGGTGCTTTAATAAAGTATAACTCTGTTAAAGCACCTTTAGTATGATTATTTTAAATTCAAAATAAGCCTTTAATCCTTGTGTTGGGTGATCACAAAGCATACTGTCTTTAAAAACAAAAATGACCAATTTTGTCGCCAATGTGTTTTTTTGGATATAACTCAACAATTGTTGACACCTTTTAGGAGCTGCAAGTGATGCATCCGTTCAACCGCATCATGGAGTACAGCAGCAGAGGCACCTTCTTCCAGATGACCATCCGCACCATGGTGAGGGGCGTCAGCTTCGTGTGTGAAACCTCACAGGTGAGTGGCTGAGTTTACATGTAGATTTACATTAAGTCAAGAATTATTTCTGCCTTCTTCTATACATTTTAACCATTTATCTTTAACGTAGGCTTCCACAATAGAGGACATTGTTAAATCGTACGTCAGGATGTATGAGGAACAGAGGCAGATCTCTCGACCGAGGAACAACATGTTTCACTGAGACGTTGGACTGAGCTGTTCGGATTTCCATGCAATGTTATTCAATATCTTTAGTTTAATCCATTTGTAAACAATAAATAATAACACTGTCTATTATACAGACTTTCTCTATTAAAAAATGTGATATTCAAACGTTTCTGTGCAATATTTGTACTTTTTTTGGTTTACGCACAGTTGTTACCTTTTAGCATGGTACAAATGTAAACAATGGTTTATATCCTCTTAGTCGGGGGTTTTCAAAGTAGGGGTTGGGACCCCCTGGGGGTCGCAAGACACCGAGTAGGGGGTCGCAAATGGTTTCCACAATAATTATGGTTTGATTTCTGTGCTGTATGAAGGGCCAAAATAGATCTTGAATTATAAACATGTGAATGTCCCAATGATAAAAACAAATGTACCATGAAATAACCTGACATTTATTTATTTGTTGAAACACATAAGTAAAATATTAAATATGCTGCTAAATGTGAACATTTGCATTTAAATAATGATGAATTAAAGCCATTTGATTTTTAAAATGATTTATATAAAAAGTGTCTAATTGCTTTACCTCATGGGGTCACTAATGTGTTACATGGTTATTTTTAGGGTCACACGCCAAAAAGTTTTGGAACCCCTGCTCTAGTTTACATTTACACAGCCTAATTGGATCTTATTCAATTTTGTTTTTCTTAACATTGGTTATATATCCTAAATCCATTTAATGACTACTTAAGGCATTTTTTGTTAGTCTAAATATGTCACATTTAGTTGTGTAATAGGCTAAGAACTGTGACTTTTTGCATGTAAAAGGTTGGACCATACACAAAACTGATTCCAGTGCTTGCTCTAACTCCTGTTATCACTAAAACCTTTATCAATATTAAATCAATGTGTTTAGGAGACAATGTCTGTCATGTTTTTCCATATTGTTTATTACAGCTTTAGTTAACTTTTTATAGCAGATGTGATTCTAAACACTGAGTGTAGGTTTTTTTATGTTTATTTGCACTATACACCCATATCCATATTTGAACATATCTAATGTGATAAGTTTGACTTTTTTTTGTTTGCAGTGATTGAAGTATGTGAGGTAAATACTAAATATGATTTAATTATAAAAGTTAGTGTAAGTTTGTCATTTATTTAGCAAAAAACGACTGCTGTAGACCCTTCTAAGCAAAGATCTATGACCATTCCTGTTGGTCTTTTCTCCAGTCCAGTCCATATTTCTCCTCTTCATCTCTACCTATTGGTTTCCTAAGGGATATAGGTTTGGGGACAGAGACTTGAATAAAGAAATTCTGATTTAGGGCGTGAAGCACCTCAATGTTTTAGATCAGGGTTTTAGAGCGCTGTCTGTAAGGGATGGTTTTCAGAAACGTTTAGTCGTGTTCCTGGTTTTCCAAGCCAAACTTGGAAAGTTCCGTTTAGGCAACTGGACGTGAAGTTTTCTAGAAGACGTTTCACCTCTCATCCAAGAGGCTTCCTCAAATCTAACTGATGCTGGAGAAAACAGGGATAAATATACCAAAGAATTAAGGGAGAGGAAGAAAAGAAACAAAAGGTGGTTCTGATCCCTCCAGCACGATAGCCAGTAGTGGTCATTAACTCCCTCGTCAGAGTATCGATCACATGCCTCTTTGGAATGTGAGTCAGTTTTAGGACAAGTGTGAGGTGAATGTTTTGGGTATAGTTCATAAAAGTGATTTGTATGTTAAGGGATGGTTTTCCAGGTTAACCAAGATGGCTTCTTTGACCCCACTCTCAAACCATCTGTCTTCCTTGGCAAGAATATAGATGTTGTTGTCCTCAAATGAGTGTCCTTTAGCCTTCAGGTGTAGGTGGAGCGCTGAGTCCTGTCCTCGGGAGTTAGCCCTCCTGTGTTGATTGAGCCATTGCCTGTGCAGAGGTTGCTTGGTCTCTCCAATGTACAGGTCTATGCACTCTTCACTACACTGAATTACATAAACCACAATGTCAGTCTTGTTCTTGGGTGTCTTATATTTGGGGTGAACCATTTTTTGTCTCAGGGTGTTACCGGGTTTGAAGAGCACGGGGATCCAGTGCTGGTTAAAGATACTACTGAATTTTTCGGAGACTCCAGCAACATGTGTTATGACGATGTTTCTTCCTCATCTGTTTTGTTCCCTCTCAGCTTGTTGGTTTTTAAAAAGCCCATCTGGGGTAGCCAGAGTTCCTCAAGGCTGATTTGTCCCTGTTCTTTGGTCTTCCCTCTGTTGGTGGTGGAAATGTTTTCTGCTCATGTCTGGAGGGTCCTGATGACACACTGTCCAAGCTTGATCATGACCTGGATAACGGAGAACATTCTCACAAATAATCAAACCATCTCATCAGCTTTCAGTTGATTTCTACAGAGTCCTGCTGGTGACTGATTAAACTGACTGGTTGTGTTAAACACAAGTTTACGATTGTGTCCTTTTAGGGCTGGAGTTTGACTTTAATCAAAGAACCAATTTAGTTACATTTGATGTTTTCTGGGTTTAGATTTAAATCTCTGGGTTCATGAAGTCATTAAAAACTGTTAAAGACTGTAAAGTCTTTAACTTTACATAAACCAATTACTGCAAATGGAAGTATTCATTAACATGGAAGATTTGCTAATTTTTTATTTATTTAATTAAACAATAAGAATTCCAAAATTGGGCTGTAAGGTGGTTAGCGGTGGTTAGCGCTGTTGCCTTGCAGAAAGAAGGTTCTGGGTTCGGTCCCGGCCTGGGGTCTTTCTGCATGGAGTTTGCATGTTCTCCCCGTGCATGCTTGGGTTCTCTCCTGGTACTCCGGCTTCCTCCCACAGTCCAAAAACATGACTGTTGGGTTAATTGGCATCTCTAAATTGTCCCTAGGTGTGAGTGTGTGTATGCATTATTGTGCGTCCTTGTGTGTCTATGTGTTGCCCTGCGACAGACTGGCGTCCTGTCCTGGGTGTACCCCGCCTTACGCCCATAGTCTGCTGGAGATAGGCACCGGCCCAACTGCGACCCTGATGGATGAAGCCGGAGAAGATCGATGGATGGATGGAATTCCAAAATTTTTATTAGCACTTCTAGTCAAAGGAACAATTTCAGATATATTAATAGACCTCTTATTTATACCTAGAGGAGTATAAGCAACATGATTTATTCTGATATCCTCACTGCCTTGGTTTTGTTCTCTTCCAGCTTTATATTTCACAGTTGCCAGTTGTGGTTGACTGCAGCTGTAGTCTAGGATGGAGGAAGGTTTCAAATTTTCATCTAACACGCCAAGTTTCTAGTTCTGCATTTGACTCTCCTGAAATCTCCTGACCGCCTCTGATATGCTTTCCAGAAACAAATCACTACTCTCCTTAAAGAAACCACTCAGGTTTCATACTAAAGTGCAGGATCGCACGCAGAGGGTATGTTTGGTAGATAATACATGAATGGCATGTGATGAGTGACTACTTATTCAATCATCTCTACAGTCTGTCAAACCTTTTCCCGTTTCTATGGAAACATTGCCTCAAAAAAAAAGAAAAATCAGGTTACCATTGGCAGGTGCATATGAGGACCTATGATTGTTTGCACCCTGGTGTGTTGATGTAATCTGACTGCAATTTAAGTTTAAAAGTAATAGATTTCCTTTGTGGAAAAAAATAACATGCTTAAGGTTGTAAAATAAATGTCTTTCAATGCAAAAAGCGTAAAGATGTAGCCCAAGTTGCATGCTAAAGTAAAGGGGAGACAGTGTATATGCGTTATGTGTGATGCCTGCCCTAAAATATGGCAAAGGCATTTTGATGCAGTGCACCAAATTTGAAACAAAACATCTTTGAGCCCAGACCACATCACTATCCTCCCACCTGCACCCCCCCCCCCCCCTACGACTTGTGCATCAAGAGTAAAAAAAGGTAGATCAAGTCCACAGCCAAACTTATCTGATACACAGAAATGCGCACACACAAAAATGTACATACTCTTTAATAGCCACTTAAACCATGCATCTTCTTTGTGATGTACTGGGAGCAGAGTACAGGTTTATTCTGTTTATCTACATGTTTTACTTTATTTGTTGTTTAACTGTAAATGTGTGGTTTCTTCCTTCTTCCCCTGGATGCAGAGAACAACTTTCAGCCATTTTTTAGGGGGGGTTGTTGTTAGAGCCTAACAAGACAACTGTTCCCAGGTCGACGCAGAGCGGTACCTTCCGGTGAACCTAAAGCCAGTTTGGAGGAGGGTAAAATGATCCCAGATCAGTGTCTGTTTCGGTGTCAAGTCTGCTCTCGCGCTGCTCGCAGAGAGAGGCAGCCTCGCGATAGCCTCGCCTACCGACACTAGAATCAAAGCTCCGCTCGCGAACTGGATGCTGACAGGCGCGCGCGGTGCGGTCATCATGCAAAGGTTACATTGGATCCGTGTCAAGAAGCCGCTCCCCCGTAGGACCCTCTTGGGTGTCAACATGCAAGACGTCTAGCGGCGACGACGACGGGACTGACAGCCCCCCTCCCTTCCTCCTCCTCCTCCACCACCATCCCTCCTCTCCTCTCCCTCGTCTTTACCGGTGTTCGTCTGCGGCAGGTGTCCAAAAACGATGGACGCCATAAGTTTGAGATTTCCGCAAACGGCAGTGCGTGCGCTGGCTCCTCTCGACGGTAAAGTGGCTTCATGAGTGTCCAAAGTAACAGTGGAAGTGGTGGTGGAAGTTTGGAGGCGACGCCATCTTGGTCACAGCTCTCCTCGTCCCCTACGATTTCTCAACAACACATAACGGCGTCCGCAAAGAGCAAGGAAGGTACAAAAAAATCGCCTCGCTGAGGGCTTGACCTGCTCTGGTTTTAATGAAAATGTCTCATTTTTTGTGAGTCGGAGACCATTTTTTTTTGTTTGTGGTGGGAGGCTAACGTTGACTAAGGTAAAAAGGGGAAAAAATGGATGTCAAGTTCACTTATGCAGGGAATTGGAAGCCAAACGTCAGCTGTCAGTTCAGCTTAATGCCAGCTTTAAGTAGCAGTAAGCTAAATCACCATGTTTCTTTCAAGGCTGCTGCTAGCTTGTTGACTTGTTTGTATGGCTGCCAGCTTGAAAGCGGTATCAGTGTTTGCTGCACTTCGTATCGTTTACCTTCTGCTACTTTGTAGATAGACAACATAACTGTGCATGCATCCATTAATGCACAGCATGCACGTCCCTGTCACTATTATAAACACGACTATAGGCCGTGAAGGTTACTTTTTAAGCAGTTTTTGGATGCATCTTTATTTAATGTTGCTTTTTTTTCAACGAAGTGGTTGAAATAAGTATTTTACTGTTATGATTCTGTGCGGATTGGTACATCATGATAAATGGCAACAGCTGGTTTTAATGTTGCAGCTTGATCTGTTAGGAACAGGACATGATCTACATGTTAAAACACCCATAAACCTTAGATTTTAATTAATTGCGTTTATCTTTTTATTTAAACTACTTCAGAGAAATACAGCATGTTGCAATATAAAGCTCTGGGAACGTGCTTTTTTTTAATGAACCCAAATCACTTTCTATTTTGTCTGACTGTAACCTCAGCTACGTGCTTCATAAGGGTTTCATAATCTCCATTATGCCTTTTAAGGCCTGCCCCAGTGCCAGTAGCTGTGCAAAGATGACAGCCTGAAAATGTCCAATAAGGAAACAAACACTTGGAGCAGTAGGGAGCAGAGCAGCTGTGTTACCTCTCCTCTGAGTGGAAACTGGTTGTACCAGATCAAGCCCGTCTGACAACACATATGAGTTTCTTCCTACATGTGACAGGTCAACCTTAACTGTGCATCAGGACGTGGCTCACTGCTGATGCCTACGATTCAATTTAAAGGTAAACTTGGGCTTTCTTTCTCAGCCTGAATAGCCTTTATTGTTTTTAGTAGTTTAAGCACAGCTGATGCACTCATGTAGCATTTTAATTAGTAACGTTGTGAAAGGCCTTGTTGTTGTTTGTTTAAAATGACCTTTTAGTTGATCTGATTTTTATTTTTTGGAGGTGGGGATGGATTTAAATTCTTTTAAAGTGGTAACTCTTGTCTATTCTAGATGGTTCCTGGGTCTCTGGGTCCATTATTGTCAGTGTGTTGAGCAGAGCTGTTGTTTTGACTCCTCCAGTGTGATGATACTGTAGGTTAGCTGGTGGAAAATTTTTGTGTGGACAGACTGGAAAGCTGACTTCACCCTCTCTCACCTTTTTTGCTTCCTGACTTCCCAGTGTTACTGTGACCTTTCTGCTCGGTTTGCACCTTCCACAACAGGCTGAAGGCGCATTTGTTTTGAGGAGCCATCTTAGTTGTTTTTTTTTTACTTACACCCCTTTGGTTTTTACTTTTTAACCTTTGCTTCCTACTGACTTTTCCCCCCTTTTTTTTAAGACCTATCTGGTGTTGATCTTTTGTTTCGTATTTCATCATCAGGCATTTGGTGCTGCTGAAGCTTCTTGAATAATAGCACATGTATACGTTCATAACAGGAGCGATGGAGGAGCTGCACAGCTTGGACCCCAGGAGGCAGGAGCTGCTGGAGGCCAGGTTTACAGGAGCTGTTAGCGGCAATACGGGAGGCAGCACTGGGAGCGCAAGTGGAGGTGCTAAGGTACAGAAAGTAAAAACAAAAGCTAAAGGCTTTTATGAAATACAACAACGTTTGTAGAGATACACCGATAGGCTCACTGACCTGCTCTGATTTTTGGTTTTCTGATGGTCTGAGCTCCTGATTCAGATTTTGCTGAGTTTGCGTTTTTTTTCTTTTTGAAGACTCGTAGTGTTCAATGTGTTTTGTAAAGAAGTATATAAATGTATCGGAAAGAGCAATCTGCTTACTCCTGTTTTGAAAATATGTCTCATCACTTTGAGCACAATCTTTTTCTACGTTACTGTGAAAACATTACAGCAAAGTTACTCTATTCTTACACTAACGACTATAATCACTTAAATGAAAAGTTGTACATGGTGTTAAAAATGTTCATTCAATCAACTTTTTGTCTTTGTTTTAAATTAGTAACTAACACCTTTTTCAAAGACGGGTTGACATTATTTCTACTCTTTATTATAAGTAACGGTGTCTCACAGTAGGAGGGTTATGAACACATTTCAGTCTCTTAATAACAAAACAGAATCTCTCAAAATCAGTGTTGGCAGGTCAGAGCTTTTCTAATCCTGGAAATCAGTCGGATTCTTCTGTAACAGACATGGATAAAAGTGGAGAAGTTTTGAACTTTAAATCAGCTTATATATGGAATAGAAAATCTGAGCTCCCTTACACTACAGAGAAATGTAAGCGGAAGCACAATGGGATCTGCAGTAGTCACCACTATGTTTTATCAGGTTTTAGACTTTTAAGTCTAAGAAGAAAAGTTCAACAACCCAGCAGGCGGTTAGTTGATGTTCCCTTGTATCAATCTACCAGCGCTCGCATGTTCCTAGATGTGCTTGAAGCTCATTTTAATCCCAGAAATACGTCAGAAAAATGTCAGCCCCTCCTTCCTCATGGTGGAAAAGCAGGTTAAAGGTTCCTGTTTTCCTAAAAATGAGCCTAAGTTCCTGGAAATGTTCGTGTGTTTGGGAAAAAAGCCAAGTGACACACCTAATCATTAAGGATCTGCATTCTTGTCAGGCGTGTTGCACAGCAGGCCTGCCGCCAGCGTTGGTTTCTCTGTGCTGCACATTTCTGTAAAGTCACTGAGTTTGCGCAACACACCTGTACAGACTGTGCTCTCATTGGCTGATCTGTGGATCTTATTGTCTGCGTAGGGTCTGGCCAATGAATCCTCAAACCACAGCTATGGAAGTCTGGGCTCATCCAGTGACAAGGAGTCGGAGGTAAGCCCCACACAGAGACATTCATGCAGGTCCTTTCTCACCCAAAAGCAGAGTAAGTTTATAACATGTATGCACACATCAAGTATGCACATCCCACTCTCGACCCTTTTCCTCCCTCCACCTTCTTTTCTCTCTTTCTAGAACTCTGATTTAAAAAGAGGGAGCTCCCCTGCCTACTCAGTATGTACTCTTTCTTCCTGCTGCTCTTTCCTGCTGAACACCATGCTCTGTTCTCTGCTTTGTTAGGTAAAACACAAGGGATTTATGCTTTTTTTTTATTTATTTATTTCCCTCCTCCTTCTTTCATATTTTATCGATTGTCAGACCCCGGAGAAGAAGCACTCTGAAACGTCCAGGGGCCGGAAGAGGAAAGCTGATACCTATTCTGACAGCAGTCAAGGTATGCTGTGTTAAAATGGTCGGATTCGTGGTAGCATAATTCCCCAGCAGCTTCCCCCTTTTTAAATGCGTCTTGCTTTGTCTGGTTTTCAGGAAAGACTTCTACACGCGGGCCCAAAATCAGTGACTTTTTTGATGTAAGTTGTTTCACTATATTAGTTACTCTGGAGGCCTTGATGGTTCAAAGATGTATTATTGAAGTTTAATGTCTTCTGTGAAGTTTCAGGGTGGGAATGGCTCCAGTCCAGTCAGAGGGCTTCCATCAGCCCGCCGCTCCCCACAGAGTTCGCAGTCTGCACCCGGCTTAATCGTACGTATTTTCCTAAGAGTTGATTCAGCTCAGAGCTTCCAGATCTTTTGCTTAGAACGCCATCTTTTGTGTTGTAGATTCGCCAGAACAGCTCCTCTCCCACCAGTCTGTGTTTCGGGGAGCACACTCTCAAAGCTTCTTTAAGCAAATGCGTCCAGGTACAAGAAGATAAAGCAGCTCCATTATTCTGACAATTCGCATCTATTGCTAATTGGTGATCATCCTGCTTTACTTTTGCAGACGGAGCTGACGGGCCTGAAACTTGCTGCCCTGGAGAGCAACAAGAGTCTGGACCTGGAAAAGAAAGAAGGCCGAATAGATGACCTGCTGAGAGTGAGTCCTGCCTCTACAGCATAGGCGCCGCATTCATTCACTGTGGTCCAGTTATTCAAATGAACACTATCCTGCTGCCTCATAAGCTTTTCCTCATTAAATCAGGTATTTTTCTTCTATCTTTACCAAAGTGTTTCAGGACTGTGCAGAAAGCAGCTCTCATGCGGTGCTTTGAAAAACTTTGCCCCCTCCTGTTTCTGTTGCAATATAAGTTACAAGAGAACAAGCCATGAGTCTGTTCTACTCCCACCGAGGAAATTTGTTCAATAATCTAAAGCAAACAAGCCAGTCTACCTCTGTATGTTGGCAAAAGTCGTTTATTGTTTCACCTAATGCTAGCGAATGCTACCACCGTGTTACTGAGGCATTAGTTAGTTTTATGTGAAAGTGTCGATGCCTCTGTAGCTGTTCACTTGTCATTTTTGTTGCTTATTTGTTCGTCTGCGACCTTTTATATTCATCTTACAGCAAATAGAAAAGATGACTGTAGTTTAGCTGGGATTGTGTTGGTTGTTCATCCTGTTCAAAATAAACTTTAAAGTACAGCTGGATTGTTGCAAACATGTAAAAGCATGAACTGCTAAAGGGGAGGGAGATCCTGCAGGGGACTTGAATTTTTCCACAGCACCTGTGAGTTTAAAACAGCTTCCACCAGCGCTGCCAAGTAATTATTTTATTGTTCAATCTGATTTTCTTGTCTATGGAGATTTAGTTTTTAGGAAATCGAAAGATAAGATTTTTAAGCCGTGTCGCCGAGCCCTAGCTTTCAATGACATTAAAGATGACTATAAAGAGATTTAGTTTTAAAATCCTGTGTGTTTGTTGTTGTTTTTTTTTGTATGCATTTTATCTCCTGAAGGATTATTTATTAAAAAAAAAATACGTCATTAGGTTTAGATTTTAGGTTTTCTAGTGGCTGAGGCAAAGTCTTGATTTAAAATTTAGCCGCTGTGGCTTGATCTGAAATAGACCCCATATTGATGTAAAGAAAAGCTTGACAATATGGCATTTATATATATTTAAGATTCAATTAAGCTTTTTGTTCAAAGGCCTTTTCAAACCTTTTTCAGATTAGCTTAGTTTTTTTTAAAATAAATTAAATTATCAATTAAAAGTAGGTTTAGTATTTCACCAGCTTTATTTGACCAATAACTAGTTTAGATCTGTGAAGCTTTCACTGACAACTTCTATCCAACATCATGCTATAACCCACAATGCATTTTTGTGAGCCACAGATGCTACAGCAGGCTGTGATTTTTAAAAACTGGTCTCGTTGGTGATGCGGCTGCGTTTGAAATCACAGATAGTTCACCAACAGTTTAATGTGGATCCACCGTACCAATGGTTTCCGATCCTGTCCACCAGGACTGTGATCTGATACCTGGGATCAGATCGATTTCATGCTGTCTCTCTTGTGCTCGTTTTGAACAGGCTAATTGTGACCTTCGGAGACAGATTGATGAACAGCAGAAACTCCTGGAGAAATACAAGGAGAGACTCAACAAGTGCATCACCATGAGCAAGAAGCTGCTTATAGAGAAGGTAGTATTCATATTCAAGCCCCACTTTCTGTATAAACCTGGTTATAGGAAAGCATTGCCGTTTCTAACTGTCTGTCATGTTGATGGATGTTTTTGTTCCGACTGATGGTGTGTTTGGGATATTAAAGGATAGTTTACCATTTCCCAGATTCCTTTCTGCCAAGAGCAATGTACCTATTGCCTCTGTTCTTGTAGGGGACAGACCTTTGAGGATTTATGCCCCCCTTGAGTGTGTAACGCTGTTTCCTTTGGCCTGATAGAGTAACTCGATCTTCCCTCTGCTGATATTGTTCGAACAGTGATTAAAATTTGGTTTGTTTTTCCACAGAGCACTCAGGAGAAGCAGTCGAGTCGCGAGAAGAGCATGCGGGATCGCCTGCGGCTAGGCCACTTCACCACGGTCCGACACGGCGCCTCCTACACAGAGCAGTGGACCGACGGATATGCATTCCAGAACCTCATCAAGTGAGGATATTTAATCAAACCTTTTCTTTTATTCTTTTACTTTTGTCGTATTTACTTCAAAAGAACCTTAATGGTTTCTGGAACAGGTTTCAGACCTGCAGCAGAAGCGGGTCCAGTTTTTTTTGGTTTGATTATCAAGCTTCAATGTTTCCTGCTCCTCAGGCAACAGGAGAGCATCAACCAGCAGAGGGAGGAAATTGAGCGGCAGAGAAAGCTGCTGGCTAAGAGAAAACCACCGAATCCCGCGTCTCCCTCGCTGTCGCTGGCCTCAACGTCTGAACCGAAACAACGCAAAACTAAAGTGGTGAACGGCAACGACTCTGACCCCTTCCTCAAGCCCTCTCTGCCCCAGCTGTGAGTTAACAGAAATAACTACTGGCTGTAAATGGAAGATGCTGGACTGTACAGAATGTGGCAGTTGGTTGTCACCTATTTATACTCGTTTGACGAAGTTAAAATCAGACAGACTTAATTATATCTATACCTGCTGCTGAAGGGCACCGGAGTCTGAACTGAATATACTTTGATCAGGTTTTAAAGCTTTTAATCATTCCCCTGCGCTACAAAGATGCATCTACTGAATGTTTGGTATGTTTCCATTTAACTAATACAGTTTAACGTTAATGTTTTGACAGACTGACCCTAGCTGAGTATCATGAGCAGGAGGAAATCTTCAAGCTGAGGCTCGGACACCTAAAAAAGGTCAGTGGCTAAATGGAAAAAAAAGAAAAAACTCAAGACATAAATAAGATGCCACCTAAACGAGAAATGTTTTAGATATTTTCAGTCTAAAATTATAGCATTTTGATAAAACGGCTTAAAGCAACACTAGGTAACTTTTATTGGCTTAATGTGAGCTATATTAAATCATTTCTCAGTTTAATATTCAACACTTGGTGCATATCCATGATCCTTGCTGCTACCCTTCTCAAAAAAACCCCTATGGCACCTAACAGGGTCGGATCTGCATCGCATGAGTGATGTCACCCAGAGCGCCGCTTTACGACAGTCTGAGCTTCCCTTAGATGCAAGAGCTAACTATGCTACAAGTTGTTAGCCAGCAAAACGGATCAGAACCATACTATATCTTAACATAAAATGCACAAGTGTAATTTTCTTTATTTCAAACATTTGTTTATTTAAAAGGGTTAATTTACTCCAAATATTTCTTTTTTGGATTAATCAAATATCAAAGAAATAGTTGATAGATAAATCGATTGCTTCAAGAAGCGACAGCTGCAACCTTAAAGCAGATATGACACTTAGCTGATGAGACATATTTTTGATTTTCTGATGTAGGATTTAATCTAAAGGGGTGACTGTGGTCTTGTCTTTACCTGTAACTCATTGCATCAATTGTTGTATCAATGAGGTTTGGCATGGAGGTGTAATGGGAGTCCTGGTTGCTGTGATGGCTGCCTTCAGGAGATCTATTGGGTCTGGTGTCAGCGTCCTCTTGATAGAGCTTTGTAGAGTCTCTACAGGTTTCAGTTCAGGCGAGTGCTGATCCAGTAAGATCAGGGCCATAGAATCAGCTTTTGGTTCCTTTGGGAAAGACGTGTTGGAAAATGAGATCATCATCACTTTAAAGTTTGTCAACAGAAGAAAGCATTTCATGTTTTTAAATGTCCTGGTAGATGGGATTGACTTCAGAAAACAACTGAACGGCCCAGTGCAACGGTTCTGTTTCTTCTCAGCATAGACTGGAGGCTGGTGTCCCATGTGTTGTTTGGTCTCTGCTTGTGGCTCCAGCTTTAATGCACCTGTTGAAACCTTCTCAAATTATTTGGTTTTGCCTGTTGATTTTTTTTTTTTTTTTAAACAGACTTTTGCTTAAATATCTCTTTGGAGCTTGGCTGTCAAACTCTAGTCCTCAAGGGCCAAAGTCCTGCAACTTTTAGAAGCGTCTCTGCTTCAGCACACCTCATTCAAATAATTAGGTCATTAGTTGGACTATGGAGGACTTGGATCCACCTCGATGCTTCTTTTGGATTGTTCATTTAGCATAGGGACCTCCTGACATCCGTTTGGAGCTTCAATAGTTTGAGGGAAGTTAGCCGCACACACCAACATTGCCATAGAGATTTGCAGAGCATGGCAGTAGAAAGTGATATTTAGGTTGCTCTTCTCGTCTTTGATCACGGAAACAAAACATTAACATCTATAAACGTTACGCCTGAGACAACCGAGTATGATTGAAGCAGGATCTATTGAAAAAAATACACATTTCCCACAGTTAACAACAAACATAACATAGAATAAAACCTCGATCTGTGAGCTTTTCCCTCATTTTTGTGTATTTTGTGAAATAATTACTGAAAGAATCTGGTGTGTCACAGATCTGCCTGGTTTTTGAATAGTGCTGTTGAACTACTGGACGGCCTAGAAATCTAACTTTCTTGATTTTCTACTAGCAGAACTCTCCTATTCAACATCTCTTTCAGGACCTACATGGTTTCCCACAAATCTTTGCATGACGTATGGGAACAGCCCATCTCACAGGATTTACCAAAATGAATAATTTCCTTCTCTGTGACACATTCAAATGTACACACCTGCAAAATGTTTTATTTTATTTGATTCATTTAAAATGAAAAAAAGCATTAATACATAAACGCACAAAGGAGCAGAGGGAAGAATAATTCTTAAAAGAAATCAATGTTTGCTCCTTTTATTGAACTCCTAATTTCTGTAGAAAAACCGTGAAATTAACGTGGATTTTTCTCTTTATGTCATGTGACAGGAGGAAGCGGAGATCCAAGCAGAGCTGGAGCGGCTGGAGCGTGTGAGGAACCTTCACATCAGGGAGCTGAAGAGGATAAACAACGAGGACAGCTCGGCGTAAGTCGGCCACATTACAAAGGTTTAGACGACGAGTCATGTAATTACAGTGCTGATTGGGATATTCAAATAATATTTGTTTGTGATCACTCTCTTAATATCTGATATTTAATTCAACATATCACTCATTGCTGATGTTGGAGGTCATTTACCTTGGGATATAATGCGACTTTTGTTATCATGAAAGGCTTTGGAAGCTTTAAGATGCACTGATTTTTATTGCATTCTTCATAGAGCAGTGGGAGTGTGTTACCTGCAGCAATGATTCATCTGTTTCAGACCAGCCTTTCAGGATATATATATTAAAATCTAATTGGGTAGTTTGACTAGAAGCTGTTGATTTCATCTCCACATACCTGGATGACTTTTGTCTGCTGCTGACAAAGACGTTCTGACAGTGGGTTTAATTTGAAGAGCAAAATCAGGTGTACCATTTGGATTTATGTTTATGAAAATGTCCTCCTCGCAGTTTCAAAGACCATCCCACTCTGAATGAAAGGTACCTGCTGCTGCACTTGTTGGGCAGGGGTGGCTTCAGTGAAGTCTATAAGGTATTGTTTCCTTCTACATTGTTTCCTCCTGATTAGTGCGAGGTGCATTTGGAGGCTAAATGTTTTGTGTCCTTTCTTTTCACACGTAGGCATTCGACCTGTTTGAGCAGCGTTACGCGGCCGTCAAAATCCACCAACTCAACAAGAACTGGAGAGAGGAGAAGAAAGAAAACTACCACAAGTAGGCGTCTACACACACTGTTGTTGATTTACAGTAGACTCGGTGTATAACCCTCTGTCTTTGCTTTATACCCACACAAAGTAGCATTTAATTATGAAGGATATATCGCTTGTAAATGATTTGGAGCTAAATATATGAAATGGTGGCAAATGTGGTTTTCATTCAGGTTCCTTTGTTCTGATTTAAAAAGAACCACCGTGCACGGAGTCCACCTGTGTGCAGCTAAATGTTGGTATAAATCGGTTTGTTCTGTGGAGGCCTCTGAGATTCTTTTGGGAACATTAGATTCTTTTGGGAACATTAGAGGGAAAGGAAGCGTCATGGAGACTAAGGATTACAGTAGACAGGTGAAGGAGAAAGTGATGCAGTGGAGGTGTATCCATATCTGGTCCTATTCCTCATACATTGACCCGTATCCGTGTCCTTTAATGCTAAATATTGCTATCTTTATTTTTAACAGTGAGCATTAGCTCATATTCAAATATTACAGCCTAGTAAATGGTGATATTGCATCGTAAAATATAGACGACCCACAAAAAATAGTATGTAGCTATGCTTTAAGTGTCTGACTTTTAAATCTTCTATCAGTTTTATTTATTTATTTATTTTTTTCTCGACACACTGGTTGCTTTTCAGGAAGTACGACTAAACAGGATGAGCAGATCTCAACCTGTGCAGATTTTTTTCACTTTTGGTCTCGGTGCCCCACAAATTGAAACCACCTCCCACATCTGACTTGCCTTTCTAGCAAGATGAATTGCCACGAGATTTGTGAATTTCACAAACTCCAGCAGATATATTTGTCCTTGATACCGAAATGTTTCGGATCAATGAAACGCAGGAACGTGTATGACGTCACCGCGCCGACCAGAGATGGAAAGCGAAGCAAAACAAACATGGCTGCGGTGGTTTAAGCTGGAATACACGCTATTTATTTAAAAAAACAAACAAAAAGACTTGATTTTTACCTTTGAGGATGGGAAGATGGTGGCTCCAGATTTGGTGAGAGTTTGATTTATCATTTAACTCTGCGAAACGATAAGGAATGTGATACGGTTAATCTGCTGCTGTGATTGGCTAAAAACTCAACATGGGAAGAAGAATTGTACTTGATGTCCAACCGATGCAGCTTCACAGAAAAGCGCCTCTTGGTGATCAGACTGTTGTGCAGTCTTAATAATAAATAATTTATAATTGAATTATAACTGGAGTTTGATTAAAGAAAAGAAAACACAAATAAAGGCAGAGAGGTGATTGAAAGCTTTCTGCAAAGTTTGCCAAAGTTTTTTATTTTCTTTTTCTCCCAAAAAGAGGGGAGAGTGATAAGCTGACTTTATCTGCACTTCCTTCCCTTTTTGTTTTTGTAAAACTCAAAATGGATTAATAATTTACTTGATCTGTTTTCTGTCCTACTGAACTCCTATCATAGTTGAAGTATTAATATTATTGTTTTATGTTGTATTGTTTGCTTAATGCTTAGTCCACCCCGCCTGCCATAAATGTGCTGTGCAACTCCTTCCCTGACTGTTTCCTCTTGCAATTGACAGGTTTTATTTTGTATTTTCCCCTAAAGCAAATGTTGTCCTTTGCAACTGTGTCTCCTTTCCTGTCAGACTTAAGAAATTACCGCTGAATTGCTGCGTAGTCTGACTAAAGTAGACCTGGGGTCTATCAAGCCCCATGCAGAAAACCGTGTCGGATGTATTCATCCACATTGACTTTCAATGAGCGCTAAACACCCCGACCTTTTCTGACGGATCGGACGCAGAATCGTGTGCTCAGAGCTTTAGAAGGTGATGGAGGAAGCATCCCCTGTCTGTTTACAGGGTTAGCTTAGCATCCAGAGTGCTAAGAGAGCAAAAACTTAAAAATCACAGATCATTTTTGATGGAGGCTGACCGCAAGTTATGATCAGCAAAGTTCTCAAGAGGATTGAAAAAAAAATATTTTAAAAAATTGCTGGATTATTGGTATAAGTCCAACTTTGTCTGCTTGGCTTATTTTTTAAAAATTTACTAAAATGTAACTTTCATTCAGTGTTTGGATCAGTGTTTGAGCGAGGAATAAAGTGATGGGATGTGTACTCTACTCTTGGGTTAGGAAAAATCTGGAATAAGTGCGTCTCGAATATTGTGAGGAAGTTCAAAGCAGAGTGAGGTGAATAAAAACATGTCATGTTTCATCTATCGTATAATTTGTCACGACTGCAGGTCATTGCATCAAACTGAACCTTAATCAGAGACGCAGCAAGAGGCCTGTGGTATTTCTGGAAGCTCTGCAGAGACCCAGAGCTCTGATAGAAAAATCTGATGGACTGACAACTTTTAGGCTTCCACTCCAACAACCTGACTG
>JAUZNJ010041283.1:0-12550 GCA_034780135.1 Jordanella pulchra | reverse complement strand
GCCACTATTATAAGGACATCAGATGTGTTGCTGTTGAGCTGCTGATCCTCAGCAGGGACACTTGGTCGGAGCTAGGAAGCATCACGAGACGATCCTGGAAGAAAACCGGTTGGGGATCTTCTCCACCAAACTGGTTCCAGTGATTAAAATGGTGCAAATGCTTCTTAACCAGCAGTTATTTGAGTTTCCATTAAAACAAACCTGTTCACTGCTGGATCAGAGAAAAGAACTACTGCAGTTTGCAGCTGGAAGTTGTTTATTTTTAGATTTTTGGTTGAAATTGAGCTTGGCAATAAACGGATTTTAGCCACTAAGCAAATTTGCTGTTTATAAAGGTGTGTTTTTTTTAAATCTTAGTTTTGTTTTTGTTTTTTTTTTCACCAATAATTTAGCTTCCATAGTTCAGGGTGACATCCATTCATCACTTTTTGTTCTTGGATGTATACGCGTATCAGATGTCATACGTACACATCTTCTATGTATTCTCATTGTTTACATTGGCAGTGCCAGCCAAATTGTTTTGAGGCTGTTTTACTGCTTGGATTTATTTTTACTTTAAATTCTGTTCAGCTCTCAGAAAAGGGGGATTTAAAAAAATCTTATTTTGTTTTTGAAACAGAGTTCTGCCAATTTTCACTTTTTTTAATTAGTTTTTAATTGGATTTGGTGTAAAACTTTCAGATTTTGTTTTTAAGTCTTTTTGTTGTGTAATTGTCAATCATAAAATTAAAATGAATAACTTTCATTAAATCACAATAAAGTTCTCTAATGGTTTTTTTTTTTTTGTTTTTTTTTTTTTTTAGGTGAAAAATGTAAAACAAAGGTGTATAATTTTTTTTCCAAGATGCTGTTTGAAATTACCGTTTCTCTGGTTTTTTTCCGTTTTTTTTTTTTTTATTCTGAGGTAATGGATCTGGAATTGCATGCAGGAGAAATGTAGGACTGGTTCAAACACAGATTAGGAACAGCCACATGAATGGTTCATCAGATTAACCCTGGATGCATGCAAACGTTGGGTTATAGCCCCTCAAAGAAAGATGCATCTTCTTACTTACACTTTGACTCTTCTTCCTTTTGCAGGCATGCATGCAGAGAGTACCGGATACACAAGCAACTGGACCATCCCAGAATAGTCAAACTGTACGACTATTTCTCCTTAGATACCGACACGTGAGTTTACCACCCCTGCTATACTAAAACCTTTTGATTTTTGGAGTATTAGATTCTCCAAGCATGTTAATATTCAAGTACGGTTATTTGATAGAATACATTTTTAGACCATTTTGCTACTTTTATTTTCTTCCATTGCAGCTTGAATGTATAACGTGACTGGAAGCTTAGGTGATACTTATTTAGCAGAAAGCCGTGACCCTGACCTCTGACCCACACGTCTTTTCTTATACAGCAAACCAGAGGTGTCAGAAGTTTTCATTATTCTTTACTTCAGTAAAAGTAAAGAAGCTGAGATTCTGCAATGCACTTCAGTAAAAAAAAAATATACAAATAGTTTTTACCTTTTAATGCCCTTAATAGGTTACTTCTCCCTTTTCTGGTAACAATAACAGCAGGATACTTTTTTGCAGCTTTGGTGGACTCTGCATTAAAACTACATGTAAACCACATTTATTTATTTATTTATTTTTAATTAAAAACAACTTGAAACATGTTCAACATTTAGAAAGTCTGATTTATTTGCTAATAATAATAATAATGGGTTCTGTTGGGGATGATTTCAGGACTCATTTCATTCTATAAATGAGGGGCTTTTTTTCCATCATCAAGTAGATCAATCTCAGGAAAATCCCAAGCAGCAACACCAGTGGTTGCTCCTCCATGATCCCTACTCCCACAGAATAAGAAAAAAACAGAGGTTTTGTTGTTTCCCACCAAACTGATCACCTTTAAAGTAGATGAATTAAAAGGTCAACGTAAAATAGTGCTGTGCAGAGTGGATAAATATGTATCACAGTGTAAGTATTAGTGATCAGTTTTTGATTTAAGTGAAACAAAAATGAAGAGAAAAAGGCGGGATAATATAAATCAACCTACTACTACTTAATCTTACTCGCAAAAATCTTGTTTAATTTAGCTCTAGAGCATCAGAGTTCAGTAAACTGATTTTCCAGCCCTGTCATAGAAGTAGGTTAAAATATTTGCTGACATGCTGTGTAATGTCTAAACAGACGAATGTTCTTCTAAAGATTTGATTATGACCTAATCATGAGAACACAGTGATTTGATCATTGATTTTTATTTTTTTGTACTTTATGATGTATCTTACAAGATTCTATGTAGTTAATGATAAAGAGAGAGCTGAAAAAAAGTTCAGTGATGAAAAGTACAGCAGGTTGGATTCCTTAAATAGGAACTGATGCCGATTATTACTACTGGGCTGTTGGCAACCTTCCGAGTAGAAAAGTTTTCATCATTTCAACCATAAATCTTCTTTTGTCGTCCGTTTATACCAGATGGCTCCAGGAGCCTTTCAGGTGTCCTAATAGCTGCATGTTAGCAATGATCTGAGGGTTATCCATTTTGATCTTTTCAGGTTCTGTACGGTCTTGGAGTTCTGTGAAGGGAACGACTTGGACTTTTACCTAAAGCAAAACAAGTTAATGTCAGAGAAAGAGGCCCGCTCCATCGTTATGCAGATTGTCAGCGCCCTGCGCTACCTGAATGAGATCAAACCACCCATCATCCACTATGACCTCAAACCAGGTGCCTTACATATCCTCTGGTTTCAGACAGAGCGGTCGGTCCCCTCTAACCGTCATTACTCTCTACAGGTAACATCTTACTGGTGGACGGTACTGCATGCGGTGAAATCAAAATCACAGACTTTGGTTTGTCCAAGATAATGGATGATGACAACTATGGTGTGGATGGGATGGACCTCACGTCACAGGGAGCGGGGACCTACTGGTGAGACACGCATCACATATTGCACCCTGAAACCTAACAGTTCAGTTCTGGGTGATTTAATGTGGAAAAATGTTGTTTTTACTTCCTGTTTCTTTCTCTAAAGAGCCTTATTAGCAGACCAGACTTTGCACTGTACGCATCTATTCCCTATCATTGATTGTTCAATTTTTCTATTAATTGTTCACAGATTTTTGTTATGATTTCATCTTGTGTTTTTATTCTGCACTTTATTTGTTAAGCACAGTTAATAGATGTTAGATTGGCTGAAAAGGTAGTTCAGACTTCAGAAGTGAAAGGAAAATGACCCAATCTGAAAATAAAGAGTGTACATGGATTTCAGCCCCTTTAACTGCGATGTACTGGAAAATATAACCTTTTATTAGAGAAACATGTCTAATTTGTATCATTTAATCTCATATTATCAAAAAATGTTTTCCTATGAAGGCCATAAGACATTTTTGGTTGGAGAACTTTGGGGAACAAATGGCATCATTAGGTCCAAGGGACATTAGCAAATATAGTTCCTGCTGTGGAGCCGTCTTTAATGAGGTTAAGTTATAGAACGACATCCCAGAGCTCTGAACATTACCTCTGCCGAAAAGGGCCGGTTTAGTTAGTTTATTGGTTTTTTAGCAAGATCATGGAAACGATTCTCTAAAATGACTCTTGGCCCAACTGAGAACATTAGATTTTGATGGTGATCAGATTAAAGATTTCTTTTGATTTATTCCTGAACATTGTGAGTTAGAGAAAGGAGCTGCAATGCTTTCTAGTTTTTAAATAGACACTATATTTGAACTTGTTTTAAGCTACTGTTATTTGTTTTTAAATGTCTGAGCAATCTTAATGCAGCATATCTGCTTCAGCCTTACCATCCCTTAAACTAGGCTGAAGCTCAGAGGGGACAGAGCTTACGCTGAAGCAGCTCTTAAACCAGGCATGTCCAAAGTCGCTCCTGGAGGTCCTCTGTCCTGCAGGTTTTAGAAGTCATCCCGTTTTAGCACAGCTGATTCTGATGATTACAGTTCAGCAAAAGCCTGCTGATCAGCTATCAATGGAAATTAGCTGCGCTGAAGCAGAAAACCACTAAAACCTGCAGGACAGTGGCCCTCCAGGACCGACTTTGGGCATGCCTGTCCTAAACTGTGTAAAAGGTCACTTTTTTTTATTCCTTAGCATTTGACACTGTGATCTAGCCGAGTATGGCACTACTCCTCTTGTGCTTTTTACGTCTGTTTTAATGTTATTTATTTATTCTTAATCTTGTTTTGCGTGCAGCTATTCTTGTGATTGATTGCTATTCTTGATTGAAATTATAAGACAGAAGAAGTGTTTGTTTATATGTTTCAAATGTGTTTTCATACACTTGTACGACGGTTAAAAGCACAATGGTGACCCCTTTTGGTTGCTATGTGAAAACACAGTCATAGCTCAGGAGTTTTTGTTGTGTTGTTTTTGTTCCCCATCACCTGAATGTTGCCGTCTTGTTGTTCCCTACCTATTGTTGATGCATGAAGAAAGAAAGGGTTGGAAACTTAATTTATTTTCCAAAGTGGTGGGAGCGTTGGGAAAGTGTTTAGCTGTTTACCAACCAGAGGGCACCGTGACTGAGCCGAGCCGCTGCTAGGTGAGGCAGAACCAGCTAGCACGTCATCATAGCATCAGAGCCGCGATTCTAAACGTCGAGCGGATTTAAAAACCTAAATGATTTAGATGATCCTAAATTTAGCAGATGAACAGGTCAGGCGTGTTTTGTATTATATGAAAATAATGTATTAAAACATGCTAATGTTTGGTTTAACACTAAACTTTGCATATTAGGGCTCAACTTTACATAGACTGTAGCTTTTTTATGTTGGGTTTGGAGCAACCACCACCAGCTCTCTGCATTATAGAGAGATCGGACGGTTGCCAGGCGTAAAACAGATAATGTAGAGATTACACTAGCTAGCATATCTGTAAGGTTTCGGATGTTATAGGCTTCATAATCAGTTGAACTTTTGAGAGAGTGTTTAACATGGAGCAAGAGGAAATATTTGGGCAGTTGACATTTAAGTGATCAGACTGTTGGCCCCCTGTTTGCGCTTTATTTTAAGTTCAGTTTATCTTAATTGTTACCAGCATCACTTAAGTGCCAACCATATTTATTTATTAAGCTTTTTTGTTCAGACTCTATTTGGTGTCTGTATTGTCAATAATATCCAACAATAACTCACATTTAAATACCGATATTTTAAAATTTCCTGCCTACTTTTAACATTTTTTTTAAATTAAAACATGGAGGGCTACCCTAGCGACAACTTCCACCGGGTTCAGCTAGTTTTCTGGGGGGAAACCTTGGATGGATACATGTTGTGATCTTAGCTTTTCATTTAAAAGCAGAAATGTAAACAAGTTCAAATGGTATAAATATAGGAAACTATTTATTGTTCCAAAGAGAATTAAAGCTTGTAATCTAAGATGGAAACAAAAAAGAAAATCTTTGATTAAAATGTCTCCAAATTAGGTTGAGAAAGTATTTCTGTGTTCATTTTTAGGTACCTCCCACCAGAGTGTTTTGTTGTGGGCAAAGAACCACCGAAGATCTCCAACAAGGTGGACGTCTGGTCAGTGGGAGTGATCTTCTTCCAATGTCTCTACGGACGCAAGGTAAAACTGCGTGTACCGAGCTGCTTTTAGCGTGTTCGATAAAAGACACAAAATGACAGGATTTCTATGTTTGCCTCATTTCTGCAGCCGTTTGGTCACAATCAGTCACAGCAGGACATCCTCCAGGAAAACACCATCCTCAAAGCCACAGAGGTCCAGTTTCCAGCTAAACCACAGGCCAGCACAGAGGCCAAGGTGATGCGCTCTCACAGACACGCTGATAGTTTTATGGCTCCTAGCTGCTGCCGTTCCTGCTTTAGGATCCACTTCCAGAAGCCCTTTTTAAATGGTGGAGGAATGTGTTTATAACAATTAAAGCCTTTTTGTAATTGATTAGTAGTATTTTCATGAAAAAATATATAGAACTTGATGAGTCAAGTTATTTTTCCTCTGTTATTGGTTGTAGTTACCATTTAATCATGAATAGAAACTCAAAGTGTGTCTATTCAATGCAGGAATCAACTATATTGTTACGATGAAGCAGCAGTTTAATCTTTATACTGCAAATATTTGGGTGGGAAAGAGTAACTACTTCTTTATTTTTATATACAGGACAGGGCTTATGTTTTTATCCATAGATGCCTGACCTCTGTCTGACTCGCTCTTTAACGTCTCATTAATTTATATATAAGTACTATTTGAAAGTACTCTACATGAGTGAATTCCTTTTTATAATGTGTGATTAACCAGGAGGCCGTTGAAGCATAAATCCACCAGAAGAACCCCCAGACTTTACATTTTAAAGGTTGGAACAATCAAATGTGAGCCTTTTACCGTCAGAGGAAGCATTCATCCTATTTTACCTCCCTTGTTTGACCACATTACTCATTGAACAGCTCTGCCCTCTGCGCCGTCATTAACTTTTAACTCAAAAAGGAACTTTTTTTTTTTTGTCAGCTAAAACCTCAAAATCCAAAAGGACTCAAAAATGATAATTTTATACTTCTCCTTCTTTGTCTTAAGAAATAAACACAATACTGTCCAACCTGTTGGTAAAAGTGTGGCCTATACCCGTATATATGTGCAGTTTGGGTGGATTTTTAATTTAAAGAACAAATATAATTTAGCCCCAAAGACTGGGCGGTAAATCAAAGTGAATTTATTAAATGTTAGGTGGATATTTGATACAGCATGAAAAATGTTTGAAGAAAGATTTTTAAACAATAAATGTGTTTTAAAAAGGTTGATATAAATCAAACAACAGGTCAGAAGCAGCTTTTTTGTATTTTATCCCTTTAGTGTGTTTAGGCTTTAGCAGGATCCACTAAAAAAATCAGTGCTTTTCTCAGCCAAGTGCTGGACTTTATTTATGTTACGATAATAAAGAAATAATTTCTCCTGCTTCCTCAGACCAGCAGGGAAGCTTTGCCCCTTAAACACACTGGCTCTGTTTTGGCATTGATCCGACAGAATTGCTGTCTTTACCAGTTAGAGGCTATTCGTAGCGATTGTGCCCAGTCCCTGCATGAAAGATCAGAGGTTTATTTTAGTTGGAGCTTCGCAGTAATTTGCTAGAAAATGTCACAAGTCTGACAGGAAGTGAGACGTGTTGGCAATATAAAAGAAATAACCACCAGGCTGAGCTGGATCTAGGTCTGACCTCTGAACTGAGCCATTCTAACCAGCCCCTCTGTACCTGATGGGAGGGAAATAAATCCTTACCACACTATGATTCCGCCACCACCCTGTTTCAGTGTAGGAATACTATTTTCTGATTAGGAACAAGTAAAAAAAACTAACTTTGTTGTATTATGGATTATGTTTGGAAGGTGTTATAACTGTTCCTGCTTCAGTTTGGTGTCTCTACCATTCAGTTCCAGTAGATATTCATGAATGTAAATTGACTTTTAATGTGCATCAATAAACATTTTTGGATCAAATATGGTGAATTGGAAAGAAAACTCTTCTTTGTGCTGCAGGCGTTCATCCGGCGCTGTCTGGCCTACCGCAAGGAAGACCGCTTCGACGTACACCAGCTGTGCTCAGACTCCTACCTTCTCCCTCACATGAGACGCTCAAACTCCTCCGGCTCGCTACAGTCCTCCGCCTCAACCGTTCCCACCTACTGACTTAACGAACCGACGGGGCCCTCAGGTCAATCTTAACGGCATTGTCGCAATTAGAGGATAATAAATGTGCAACTCTTTTACTTTCTTTTTGGATTTTCTTTTTTGTTTTTTTGTTTTGTTTTTTGCTAGAGATGTTTCAAGATTGGAGAGTTTAGCAAAAAGTAACATGGAAAATAAAAGAAGGTGGAAGGAGGATATCTTCTGCCAAAAAAAAAAGTTGCTCTTGAACTCTCGTGACACGGAGAGAAGGGGTAGACTACAGAAAAAGGCTGAAAAGAAGGAAAATGGAGATAAGTGCAGAACAGGGGGTGCACCAAGTGTTTCTGATTTAACCCTTAGAAAAAATATGAAATCAGTATATGACCCCCCCTCCTCCTCTAGTTGCACTCTCCGAAACCCTCTCTGATTCATCTCTACATACTCGCATAGTAATATACTTAACCAGATGACTATAACGCAAAGCCTCTGTGAGCAGCAGCAGTGGGTGTGGAAATGCTCAATTCATTTCACGAGGACACAAGAGGAATCACCGAATCTCATCAAACTTCCTCTGAGCAGCGACTGGGACTCATTTTAAGTTGATGCTGTAACTTTGATGGGACTAAATTTGCACTTCCAGTCAAGGTCTCCAAGTGGATTTGCTTATCTGTCTTAAATCTTTATTTTCTTGTTGTTCAGGCAAAAAATTCTGAATGTCTGAGAGCAAGGTGTTGCAATACGACGCCAAGTCGGCGTTCCAGTGGACTGGATGCAGACTGATGGAGGCTGCCGTGGGGACGCAGAGGTCATTGTACATTTCGTGTTCAGGAGACATTAACTCACTATAGCAGATATATTATAACAAGGCTTCTCCTCGCTTTCTTAGTGTCCCCAGTCTGTTTATTTCCTCTCTAAAGCTGTTCTCAGTTCGCTGCTATAAATGTTGCTTTTAGTTTGATTTAACATGTGAATGAGTTTCTCCTTGCATCCATGCATACTTGAACATTAAGAGGAAATTTCCAGAGCCTTTGTTCTTTTGAAGGAGTGCCAGATTTCTTTTATTTTTATTTTTCCCCTTCTTCAGCCAACATCAAATGTCTCCTCAGATTTCTGTTCGCTTAATGGCTTAGAAGACCTAGTGTGTTATGGCGTGAGGAATAATTCAACCTGTCAACATCTGAGGAAGGCGAGAAAAGTTACTAACTTCAGCTGGAAAAACAAATGGATATATCCACAATGTTGTCATGGTGTAAATAAAGAACTCTTACCTGTATGGTGGTGTGATTTTAATGAATGAAACTAAGGTTTGATGCTGCCTTAAAACTGGAGTAACAGCTGTGATTGGATTAATGTGGCATCAGACGGCTGCACAGGCTCTTCAGGGTTTTACAACTTCACTAAGAAACATTAAAAAGGCACATGCGGTGTTGTGTAAAAGTATTGACCCACCAACAGAACTTTTAGTTTTTAAATTTTCCCTTTAAATGCTTCCAACTCAATTTGACTATCAGCCAAATGAAACCTGAGTAATAAAAACATTCAAAATAATTCAAATTATGAGAGAGAAGCTATCCTAACATACCAGACTTTAACTAGGCCATTACAAAACCATTTAATGTCTTAAACTTCAGTTTGCAACATTTTTCCAGCATTGCAACACCAACTCTATACCAGGCTGTTTTAGGATGTGACCCAACACACATATTTCCTACCCTTCTAATCGTTTCTACCTCATAGTTATCCAATTCATGAAAGTACCTGCTACCTGCAGAAATACTCGGATGACTCTGCAGTTATTGGGTGCATCAAAGATGGACAAGATGCTGACTACAGAGAGCTGGTGAACAGGTTTGTGGCATGGTGTGGAAACGATCATCTGATCCTGAATGTCAACAAAACGAGGGAGATGATTGTGGATTTCAGAAGAAACACAAACTGCAGCCTCTGGTGTTTGTTCTGCTCTCACCTTGGTTTACTGCTCTCTTGTCTAATCAGCAGATTGAGACTCCCTGTGTTTTGTCTTCATTACATTACAGTACTTGCAGTACTGAGCATTTTCAAGTCCGATGCTGAAGCTGTCAATATTCACTGCTGCCACTCTGGTTTCAGGGGGGGGAACTGTTTGTTCTGCCAAATAATGTAAAAGAACCCTTTAAAAATCTGCATCCAGATTATGATGTCGATCACCAAAATCTAATGGTTTGTTCCTTGGACTGAGGTGCACCTTTGGTAAAAATATGTCATTGTTCCTGTACACGGACGGACAGACAGATGCACAAATCATAGCCTCCTTGGAGGAGGTAGTTATAGGAAGTCAAACATACTTATCACATTGAGTCCAATTTAAACTGCTCCAACTCATACATGATGCGTAGTTAAAGCTTCTTTACATTTGGGGTGTTAATGTCGCTTGTGCTGCTTAAGATGTTGCACTCTGGACTAGTTCCCCTTCATTGTTTCATCTTGCAGCAATCATTTCTCCTGAACGAGCATTTTATTTTCCCCGGACAGTCGGTTGATTTCACAGCAAACCCTGAGATTGAGCAGAAAAGTGGTGAAACAGGAAGAACCTGTGAGCAATCTGCCCTGGTGTGTCACAGCTAAACAGAAATATAAAGTGCAAACCTTATTTTGTAATCCATCTTTACACATGCGCTCATCAGTCATCTGATTCCAATCCCTTAGCCTATCGCCTAAAGGACACTCCTTTGAGGACAACAACGTCCATGTTCTAGCTAAAGAACACAGATGGTTTGGGAGGGCAGTCAAAGAAGCCATTTTTGTTAACTTGGAAAAGCCATCCCTTAACAGAGGAGGTGGCCTCAGACATAATTTATCCCCCACATACAAAGCACTTTTTGGAACTACTCTGACGACCTACTTAACGACCCATCAGAGTCACCTATTGTTTCTTCTCATCCCCTTACATAACTTTTGGTCACACCTACAGTATGTTTATCTCTGTTTTCTCCTGCATCAGTCAGAACTGATGAAGTCTCTTGGATGAGAGGTGAAACATCTTATAGAAAACTATATGTCCAGTTGCCTAAACTGAACTTTCTTAGCTTGACCATGACCTGGATGACCTTCACCGATATGTCTACCTTGTCTAATTGACAGTGAGTTTGTTGAAGCAGGTGTAAGATGGCATCGTCAACGCCAACTCCAAAACGATAAGCAAACTGAAGGGAGTCCTGATAGCTGCTGGTTTGTTTGCTGAGGTGAACCAACAGAAGTCTCTCTAGGACCTGCATGATGTGGAATGTCAGGGCAACAGGTCTATAGTCACTGTGGACTGTTGGCTGGGTCTTCTTTGGCACTGGAACAAGGCAGGAGGTCTTCCACATCACTGGAACTGTCTCCTGGATCAGACTAAAGTTGAAGATGTGCTGTAGGATCTCACAGAGCTGCTCTGCACAGACCTTCAGGACTCTGGAACTGATAACTTCTTACGATTCAGTCTCTCCAGTTGCCTTTTCACTTGGCTTTTAGAGACAGGCAGGTGAATGGCAGAGGGAGCAACACCATCTTCTGATTTGGCTGAAATTAAGTCATAGAAGCAGAAGAGCAGGATGTCCATGTGACTGTGAGCTGGAGAGAAAGATGCTGAGCTTGTTACTGAACTGAAACTGTTAAAAGAATGTATTCAGTTCATTGGCTCTGTCCAGACTTCCATCTGTCTGATCATCCTTCTGCTTGAAGCCTGTGATCTTCTTCATCCCTGACCACAAATCTCTGATATTGTTCTGCTGGAGCTTGTTTTCCAGCCTCCTCCTGTGTGCCTCCTTGCTTTTTCTTATCTTGAACTTTGGAAACCTTGAAAATTGCTTCTATACTTTTCAATAATTCTCTGTCTCCCTTCTTGAAGGCTTGTTTTTTCCAATTGAGCAATTGCTTCAGATCACTTGTGACCCATGATTTATTATTTGGGAAGCATTTCGCTGTACTGTTATGTTATTTAGATAGAATTTATTTACATACACGTGGCTGACACAGTGCACCCCAATCTGTAGCCTCAAAACAACCTTGCAGGACTATTCAGTGTCCTTTGACCATTTTCTTACAGTTCTTTTCAATGCAGGTTGTCTCTTATAAAGTGGCCTATACTCTGAGCAGAGAAAACTAGATTGTGATCGGATTTCCCAAGAGGAGGTCTTCAGAGATGTAGGAATCCTTCAAATTTGCATAAAACAAGTCCAAAGTCTTTTTTTCTCTAGTACAGCAATTGAAAAACTGTTGGAACGTTGGCAGTGTAGCAGAGTGAGGCATGATTGAAATCACCAGTTATTGCCACAAATGCATGTTGGTGTTGTCTGTGACTTGGCAACAATGGAACTGATATCACATGCAGTGTCGCCAACGGCAGAAGGTTGAATGTGAACAGCTATTAACAGAAAACTGGTAACCTCTCTGGGCAGATAATATGGCCAAAAACCAACTGCTTGTTCAATATCTGGGCTGCAGTGACGAATCTTCACAGTAACATGGCCTGGATGAAACCATCTGTTGTTCACAAGCACTGCTAACCCACCTCCTTTGAGTTTACCATTCTTCTTTAAATCTCTGTCTGCTTGTATGGTCAGAAAGCCTGGCAGAGAGACGCAGAAGTCCAAAATGGGATCCTGCAGCCATGTTTTAATAAACACATAACGCTGCAATGAACCACACATGGCTGGGTCCTTGCTAGAGCTTTGAGTTCTTCCAGCTTCTTACCAAAAGATACTGTAAATATATATACAGGGGTTAGACAAGGAAACTGAAACACCTGGTTTTAGACCACAATAACTTACTGTATTAGTAGGGGTCAGGTCACGACGTGATGCTGGTGGAGGAAAATGTTTCATGACTCGCTCTTCAAAAACACCCCAAAGTGGCTCAATAATATTTAGATCTGGTGACTGTGCAGGCCATGGGAGATGTTCAACTTCACT